>ML295603.1:675-42961 GCA_005239495.1 Nicotiana undulata | reverse complement strand
TATATATATAATTTACTCTACCGATCTGCGCTATAGTCGGTCGAGTATGACACCTATTGTGCAACTAATGATCAGCTGGGTTTACCGAGCTCCACGTGGCCGGGTACATTTTACAAAGCCTATTACGGCCGGGTACGATATGATGATGATGATGAACAAAGAGGAGGATTTTTTAAAGGTTTATGTGTATATATGTATGTATCACGCATTTCATGTCAATAGCCCTCATAGGTACCCAGATGTTACAGGTTGTATATTCTCTATCCCCGTTTACATTACTGCTCTTACTTATGCTTTCCTGCCATACATACTCAGTACTTTATTCGTACTGATGTCCTTTTTATTTGTGGATGCTGCATGTCGTGTTGCAGGTCCTGATAGACAGATAGACGCAGCTCCCCCACCACGGTAGGCTTTCCAGTTCAGCGGTTATAGGCGAGATCCTTTCTCCTGACTTACCGTGGTCTGGGTATGCATTTTTGTTATAGATATTATGGGTATGTCGGGGCCCTGTTCCGGCTATGTTGCATTATGTATGCTCCTTTAAAGGCTCATCGACAGGTGTCGGCTTATGTATAGTTTGGTATGCCTTGTCGGATGATTTTTGTTGTATAGTCTTTCATGGAAGCGTGGTAGCTCGTAACTTATATGTAGTTTTTTGGCAGTCTTGTTATCCCATGTTATGCATGTTCATTCCATTATCTTTCATTGTTTGGTGTTCATAATCCATATATACCACTTATATTGATATCGTCGGCCCTTAAAGATAATAAGAAGATTAGATAAAATGTACGAGGGTGCTCGGCAAGTATGGCCCGAGTACTAGTCATGATCCTCTAGTTTGGGTCGTGACAATTCATTTTCATGGTGTGCCTGTCTCTATCATTTCAGGTCGTGGTACTCATTTCACAGCTCACTTTTGGAGAGCTGTTCAGCGGGAGCATGCAAGTTGACCTTAGCACGGCTTTTCACCTGCATATTGATGGTTTGTCCGAGCGTACTATTCAAATTCATGAGGACATGTTGAGAGCTAAGTGATTGACTTTGGAGGTCATTCAGATTAGTTCTTCCTTTGGCGGTTTGCTTACAATAATAGTAATTAGTCTAGCACTAAGATTGCTCCATGCGAGGCTTTATATGATAGACGGTGTCGATCTCCTATTCGTTGGTTTGATCCTGGTGAGGCTAGGTTATCGGGTACAAATGTGGTATATTATTGCTATGGAAAAGGTGAAGTTCATTCAAGAATGACTCCAGACTGCAAAAAGTAGGAAAAAGAGCTATACAGACAAGAAGGTTCGTGATATACATTCACGGATGGTGAGAAAGTACTTCTGAAAGTTTTACCATGAACTGTTTGGGAAAAAGAGAACGTTGAGTTTGAGGTTCATTATCCCATTTGAGGTGTTCGAGGGAGTTGATGAGGTTCTTTATTGGCTTGCTTTGCTTCCTAGCTTATACGGGATACATCCAATGTTTCATGTTTCTATGCTTCAGAAGTATAATGAAGATAAATCACATATTTTGGACTTTAGAACAATGCATTTAGATGAGTATTTGGCCTGAAGAAGAACTAGTAGCTATTCTGGACATGCAGATCTAGAAGTTAAGGTCAAAAGAGATTGCTTTGGTGAAGGTACTTAGGAGAAAGCAATCGAGGAAGGAGGCTATTTTGGAGTAGGAATCACATATTCGCAACATATATCCACACTATTTTAGAAGTCTGGGTACATTTCTAAACTCACTCGAGGACAAACATTTATTTAAGAGGCGGAGTATGTAATGAGCTGACCTTTGAGTACTAGAACTCATTCCTTTATTTGACGCTTTCGTAAGTTGCTATGATGTTTATTCAATAGGTTCGTATGATGATTTTTAACTTGTACGTATATTTGGTTTGGTCTTGGGTGGCCCACTGTTGGTTCAACACTTCTAGCCAAAACTTAAGAGAATTTGAAATTTTTTGTCTGATGCTTAATTCTTGGTTTTGATGTTGTTTTTGTTTTTTTAGCCTTTGGAAAAGTATTTATAGGGTATACGAACTTGTTACGATGATTGGACGGGGTACCAAGGATCCCAAGTGAGTTTTGAGGTGGTTTCAAAACTTTATAGAAAAATTTGGAATTGCTAGTTTGTTAACACAGATGTATTTTAAGCAATTTAAATAGTAAAAACATCTCATAAACATGACAGAAGATCCAAAACACAATGCGGAAAAGTCCAACATCGGGGCGTCACTAAGTACATTAGCATCTACACATCACAAGTATGGAAAACACTGTCTAATATACTCTAAAACTAAATACAACAAGCGGAAAGTTAGAGAAGGAGAGACAACATCTGCGGAATGCCGGTAGCTACCTCGGAATCTCTAGAAGATCAAATGCGCAGTGAATCAACACCCTCCGTGTCCGGAAACACCTAGATCTGCACATGAAGTTCAGTGTGTAGCATGAGTACAACCAACTCAACAAGTAACAAGGATAAATAAAGAACTGAAAGTATTGACGGGCTTTACAATTATAGTTCAATTTCAGTAATCTCATCATAGGAAAGTAGGCATACTTTCAAGTTCAACAATTTAAGTCCAATCAGTTACTTCATGACCAATTTAAGTAAAACATGGTGTAATATCTTTAAGAAAATTTCAATACAGCGATGCATGGCAGCTAAGTGCAACAATAATGAAGTCAAATACATCCTCTCAGGGCAACGATCACTCAACCCTCCCATTCACACAACACTCGGCACTCGTACTCAGTAGGTACCTCGCTCACTGGGGTGTTCACAAACTCCGGAGAAGCTTCTTCAGCCCAAGCTCTATATCAAGCCAATCATGGCATAAATCAATGAAACACGTTGCGGCATGTAGCCTGATCCCATGTATAAATAGCCCTATGGTTCGTTGCGGCGTGCAACCCGATCCACACATATAAAGCCATAAGGCTGGTTGCACCTTGAAACCCGAACCACATGTATATGTAGTTCGGTACTCAGGCCCCAACTCAGTCACCAACCTATCCAGTCTCTCGGGCTCTCAGAAATCATGAAAATCGGCCCGAACAGAAATGAAGTAATATATCAACAAGGAACAAAAAGAGACTGAGGTATGATATGCATGTAAAACAGAGACTGAGTACAATAACAATTTAGCAGAAAATTTAACATGTAACACGGCCTCTGAGGATCCCTAGCATGATTTCTAAAATGATTTGCAGTTCAATTTCTATATCACGTGAAGAATTTACAGATATCAACAGATTATTCATCTACACGGTTCCATGGAATGGGCCAAGCCCCAAATCCTACGGCGCACTCCCTCACGCCCGTCACCTAGCATATGCGTCACGTAAACAACAATCAGATGACATAAAATTCGGGGTTCATACCTTAAGAACCAAATTTAGAATTGTAACTCACCTCAATCTGTGCAAATATCTACTCCAATACACCCTTGCCTCGCCAAATGGCCTGCGAATTCCTCGAATCTAACCATAAACAATGCGATATGATCAATACGGGCCAAAGGAATAAACTCCAAAAGAAACTACAAAGTTATTAATTAAAAATAAGAAATCAGCTCAAAGTCGGCCTAAGGCCAACGTATCGTCACAAAATCCGAACACTCATTCGACCACGAGTCCACCCATACAAAAATTAATCAAATCTAATACCAAAATCTTGAGTAATACCTCAAAATTTAGCCTAAGAATTGTTCTCCATTTTCTCCAAATTGTTTACCCCAAATCATAAAATTAATGATAAAATCAAAGGCATAACCATGAAAATTAACCATGAAATTACATTAAGGGGAAAGACAGACAAGCACTTTCACCATTGTGAGTGACATGAGCAGGCAGTGTGCTAAAGAGCAAGAAGAGAAAATATAGATTGATGTAGGTGAGACGTCCTCCTCACAAGCTACTCAGGCCGAGGGTAGGTTTCAGATGCTGAATTTCCATCTTGAATCCATTCGTGAGTTAGTGTCACAGCTCCCTAGTGGGCTTTCACACTCCCAGCCTATGCCCGAAAATTGCACCAGGGAAGAAATGAAGACCTACATGGAGGTCGAGAAATAGCAGGCAGAATCTCACGAGAAGTTGGTGGCTTCTGTTGGCAGGCTTAAGGGAGCCTATGGCAACATGGCCAAGGCACATGTAAATCCGCAGGCGGACTTCAAAAAGGAGAAAGAGAGAAATAAGAAGAAGGTCAAGTTTATGATAAAGATGTGGAGAGGCATCAAGGCCATCTTCAAATGGGGGCAGCCGAATAAGAAGATACCAGTCGAGGACGAAGATGATAGTGAAGAGTATTCCTTCTTGTCAGATGCTGCTGATGATGATATTGATGACACAAATGATGATGAGGCCGACAGCTCTGCATAACATTGATGACCTTTTTCCCGCAATCTGCTAGTCTGATGCAGACCTCAGGGAGACCCTCAACCTACTCTTATTTTATTTTGATATTGTACAGTGAGGACACTCTAGTGTTTTTAGTTAGGGGTGGCTTTAGAGAGTATAGTTTTTTTGTACACTGATGCTTAACTTGTGCCCTTACTAGGCTTATGCTTTTGTATAAATACTGTGTGCCTTTCTCGGCTTATGTTACTATTGTTTATCATGTGCTCTTGCCGAGCGTAATTTATGAGTGGTAATATATCTACAGATTAGTCACTTTTCTTATTCTATTTTATTTTTCTTTCTTTATTTATTTTCTTTGGTAGTTTTTAGTTTATGTTATTTTTGTTCATTCAGTGTTAGTTTCTTTCATTATTTTATTTTCTTTAGTAGTTTTTAGTTATTTCATTTTTATTCCTTTAGTGTTTATTTTATTTTCTTTAATAGTTTTTAGTTTATCTTACTTTTATCTCTTTTAGTAGTAATATACTTTTCAATAAATTTCCTTGAGTTTTTTTTATGCTACGGTTCTTTTCTGAGAAATATTTTTGTGTTGATCCAGGTTACTTTTCCGTATGATAGATGGCGTGACAACCTTCTTAAGGGAAGTAGTCCAGTTTTGTTATGTGGAGACTTTGGGATTCTTTGGTACTAATAAATGAGTTCTTGTAGGTGAAGTGTGAATTATGAATACCCCTCCGAATTCTGGTTGTAAATGGAAAAGGTAAGTTGCATAAGGAAGAATAATTTTTATGATAACTCTTTGTCTCATTTTATGACTCTTTGCCCACTAGTTGGCATGAAATTTCTCAAATTAAAATGAAATTGACCCGTCTTGATTAGTTCATGTGATGTGAGTGTTAGTTTTTGTTTAAAATAATTCTTGTATTTAGTTTTGTCATCTAGAACTTTCCCGATTGGTCTTTCAGGGCTACATATCAATTATGTTTGGTTCGAGGGATGACCTTATTCGTTTTGTTCTTTGAAAAAGCCTCTTTAGCCTTTTGAGCCTACCATTACATAAATATTATCACTAGTTTACCCCATTTGAGCCTTTAACCTTTTATTTGGCTACCCCATTACAAACCTTTACCCTTTTGTGAAATAATTCCCTCTTTTGAACCTGCCCCTCCTTGAATGTTAAGAATGAGACTAAAAGCCTACGTTGGGGGTGTTGGTGTTAATTTGGATATTGGTAAGGTTGTGAATTGTGTGTAGAAACATATACCTCAAAGTTGTTTACATGAAATACTCAAGCTCCCAAGGAAAATAGTTGTATAAAAAATATAGAGTCTTGAGAAAATTATAGAGGTATTTTAAGGTGGTTCTATATTGGTAACTAGGTGTCAATAAAGGCGATGTGGTTAAAAAGGAAGCAAAGTGCAAAAAAAAAAAAAAGACAAATGTGAGTAGTGTTCAAGAAGGGTGTAGTCACTTATATCCCAAATGCTTATCCTACCCTTACCTAAGCCTACATTACAAGTTTAAAAATTTCTTATAAGATCTCCAACAGAATGTTCTTGAATAAACGGTGAATCACAAATAAGGGCTTATGGCATGATATTTTGTAACACTTGAAATTCTTTATTGAGAGTGAGTGTATTTGTTCATTTGTCCCTTATGTTGTATTGCAAATATGGTTATTTTGGGACTTTCTTTCATGTGAGGGCACATGAATTATGATAGATTGGTGGCATTGATAAGATTCGGAATCGTGTAAATTGAGCATATGTAGTAGATTAGTAGTTTTGAATCACTTCTTGAGTCTTGGTTGTTGTCACTTAATCATTTTGAAATTTCTTTGCATTTCTTGAAGTTATTTTTAAATGAGGGAGGTATTTGGTTGAGATTCACGTGCTTGAACCTAATTATTATTACCAACAAAATCCATAAGTATGGTGCTTAATTGGAGAATGTGATATGTGAATGCTAGAAATGCTACTTGTGTTTTAAATGGTAGAACCTCATTGAATTGTTGGTTTTGATTTGCTTGAGGACGAGCAGAAGATTTAAATTGGGGGTGTTGATGAGTGGTGATTTTACCATTTATTTTAGTCCCATTTCTTTAGATTTTGCGTCCTTTAATTACACTATGAGGTTGTTTATGGTGTTTATTGCAAGATTTTCAGGGAAATGAAGTCTTGAAGAGAATTGAATTCAATTGAAGTGGAAATGAGAAAAAAAGAGTAAAAAAAAATGCAAGATTCCTTTAGTGATTCCGCACCTGCGGAACATTGTTCGATTATGCGACCTCGCATCTGTGAGGAGAATGCCGCATCGGCGAAAAGGGGCTACATTACAATGGGACCGCATCTGCGGTCAATAATTTGCACTTGCGAAGTCGCTTCTTCAATGATATGGTCTGCATATGCGGAGAAGGAAATTTCCACATAGGTGTCGCATCTGCGACTGGCAGACCGCTTTTGCGGAGTCGCGTCTGTGATGATTTATTCCACAGGTGCAATCGACGGGCTTCAACTGAGGACAGTGTTGGTATTTCACATCGATACCAAACCCTTTAATACATGACCTAACTTATTAGAAACACATCTTTGGCTAGTCTAGAGACATCTTTGGCATATCTTTGGACATCTTTGGCAGCCTTGACTAGAGAACACGGGTTTTTGATCTAGGGTTCTTGCACACACACTTGGGTCTTGAAGATTTGAAGCTTTTGGTTGAGAATTTCTTACCCGTTTATGTTCATTTCTTTATTTCCTTGGTTTGTATTGTATATCTAAGTGTATAGTATTTTTTCCAACACTTGAATCTTGTTTATGAAAATATTCATATTTAAAGTTTGGATTAAATATCTTGTTCTGCTTATGTATTGCACAATTTTTATTTATTATGAAGTTATTTATTGTTTCTTTAATTATTCTTGTTCTTTAATGTTTCTAAAGGGATTAGCTAACCCTAAGACTCGCCATTTACTTTGAGTTAATTTTAGGAAAGATAATTTGGGGTTAGGAAAGATTAATCAACAAGAACTTGAGGCGTTAACCCTCACTTTATAGATTCTACCTAGGGATAGGATTGAACTATTTGTATCCATATTCGATTTGCTTAATATCTTAATTGGTTTAGCGATAACTCAATTAGGGAGTCTTGTTTGTCTTCGGAAGAAGCTAATATAGAATTATTATCCGAGGCTAATTAACATAAAATCTCTCATATTTGTAAAATTGTGTAATACATTGGATCGTTACTTGGTGTAATTTCCAATGCGTCCATGCTCTTAGCCATTGATCATTTTACTTGCTTTATAGGTTAGTTTACGTTTTCGCATTTAGCTATAATATTTTCACAATCACCTTTTAAGTTTTTGGCTCAGTATAATAAGTGATAATTCTCTTACACGCCTAATCTCCTACATATTGTTCTCTGCGGGATTCGACCCCGACTCATAGTTAGGTAAATTATATTGCATGCGACCATGTCCATTTACTTTTTAGTACTGGATTTGGATGTCATCATCAGCCGTCTCTCGGGCTAGGAGAGGAGCAAAAACTCCCGTTAATCACACTCCGGAGCTGGTGGCTCCCCAGTATTAGGCTCCAACAGCCTCGCCCATTAGGGTAGTTCAGCTGGTTGTTGTGGCACAGGATGATGATAGACCTGCTTTGTCTTCTAAGTTTATGTTGAGGTTGGATAAGTTCACCGAGCTTTTCCTGTTAATTTTAGTGGTGCATCTTCTAGGGACCCACATGATTTGCTGGACCGCGCCATGAGGAGTTGCGCAACATGGGTATAGTTAAGACCAATGGAGTCAATTTTGCAGCATTTCAGATGACTGGTTCCGCCCGGAGATTGTGGAGAGATTATATGTTGACTAGATCATCTGGTTCGCTACACTTACTTGGGATCAGTTCTCACAGCTATTTCTAGAGAAGTTCATTCCTGTCACTCTGATAGAGGAGTACCGCAGGCAGTTTGAGCGTCTTCAGCATAGTAGTATGATTGTTACCCAATACGAGGCTCGATTTGTGGACCTAACTCGCTATGCCACTATCTTTCTTCCTACTGTGAATGAGAGAGTGAAGAGATTTATTTATGGTCTCACTTACACTATCATGCTTCAGATGGACTAGGAGACACGAAGTGATATTTTATTATTGACGATCGTAGATATTGCTAGACAGATCGAGTTGGTTCGTGCTCAAGAGAGGGGGTTGGTGTCCAATAGGAGGCCTCGCCATTCCGATAGTTTCAGTGGTGCCTCATCTTGATGCAGGGGTACTTTTGGTAGAGGTCATCCTCCTAGGCCATTTCATTCAGCGCTTTATGCATGTCACAGTGCTTCAGGGAGTTGTGGTCCCTACATGCCTCATTTTCGACAATTAGCCTACAGTGCACCTCCGATTTAGAGCTATCATCGTGGTTATTATCCCCGTTCGGGTCAACTTTTGCTTTAGCAGCCATAACAGCATGATGGGTGTTTTGAGCGTGGTGGTATTGGTCATGTCAAGAGGTTCTCTTTGAGATAATTGGGTGGCATGCCACAATAGAGTTCTTGTGCCATGTTTTCAACATCAATTGCTCCACCGCCCGCTTAGCCAGCTAGAGGTAGGTGGTCAGGCAGCCAAAGGTGGAGGTTAGGTCGTTAGAGGTGGAGGCCAAGCCATTAAAGGTGGAGGCCAGCCAACTAGAGGTCGTCCCAAAGATGTAGTTCAGAATGGTGGGGCCAGCCCCCATTTCATGCTTTCTCACCTAGGCGTGAGGCCAAGTCATATGAAAACGTTATCACGATTATTGTTAAAGTTTTCCATAGAGATGCTTCATGTCTATTTGATTCGGGATCTACTTATTCCTATGTGTCATCCTAGTTTTCTTCATATCTGGTTGTGCTGCGTGATTCTTTGAGTTCTCCTATGTTGTGCCCTAGCCGGTGGGAGATTCTATTGTTGTAGATCGCGTCTATTGAACGTATGTGATTACTATTGGGAGTCTTGAGACTAGCATAGATCTTCTACTTCTTGAGATGGTATATTTTGATGTTATCCTGGGTATGGATTGGATGTCACCTTATCATGCTATATAGGACTGTCACACCAAGACGGTGACCTTAGATATGCCGGTATTGCCTCGATTAGAGTAAAGAGGGACTCCTAGCCACTCTACCAATAACGTTGTTTCATATGTGAAGGCTCGACGTATGGTCGAGAAGGGATGTCTAGCTTATTTGGCATATGTACGCGATTCTAGTGTGGAGGTTATCCTGGGTATGGATTGTTCGTGAGTTTCCAGAGGTGTTTCCTACAGATCATCCGTGGATGCCACCCGACAGAGATATTGAATTCTGTATCGATTTGACTCCGGGCACTCAACACATTTCTATTCCGCCATACGGTATGGCCCCGCCAGAGTTGAAGGAGCAGTTGCAAGATATGACTGATAAGGGCTTTATATACCTAGTGTCTCGCCCTGGGGTGCACCCATGTTGTTCGTGAAGAAGAAATATGGGTCAATGAGGATGTGTATAGACTATCAGCAAGTGAAAAAGTCATTATCAAGAACAAGTATCCTCTTGCGAGGTTGTTGACTTATTTGATCACCTTTAGGGTGCCAAGGTGTTTTATAAGATTGATTTAACGTCTAGCTACCATCTGTTGAACATTAGGGAATCCGATGTCCCTAAGACGACTTTTCAGACTCAGAATGTGCAATATGAGTTCCTAGTGATGTCGTTTGGGTTGAAAAATGCCCCAACAACATTTATGGATTTGATGAACCCTGCTTGGATTCTTTTGTGATTGTATTCATTGATGATACCCACAGTCAAGAGTATCAAGAGCAGCAAATTTGGATTGTACTTCTTACTCTAAGAGATAGCAGTTGTATGCCATATTTTCAAAGTGTGAGTTTTGGTTAGACTCACTCACCTTTTTGGGTCGTGTTGTATTAGCAGAGGGAATAATGTTGGATCCTAAGAAGATTGAGGCAGTTCAAAAATGGCCTAGACCTACCTCAACTAAAAAGATTCGGAGTTTCATGGGTTTGGCGGGTTATTATTTCCGGTTCATGGAGGGGTTTTCATCCATAGCAGCCCATTAAATAGTTTGACACGGAAGGGAGCCCTGTTCAGATTGTCGGATGAGTGTGAGTTGAGATTTCTAAAGCTCAATATTGCTTTGACTACGTCGCCAACATTGGTGTTGCCCACGGGTTAAGGATCCTACATGATGTATTGGGCTTGGTATAGTATTGATACAGGATGGCAGGGTAACTGTATACACGTTGCGATATTTGAATGTTCATGAGAAGAATTACACTATTCATGACCGAGAGTTCGCTGCTAATGTTCATGCACTAAAGATTTGTAGGCATTATCTTTACGACGTGTCGTGTGTAGTATTCATTGATCATCAGATTCTACAATATTTTTTCAAGCAGAAGGATCTCAACTTGAGTCAGAGGAGGTGGTTGAATATATTGAAAGGCTATGATATACTATTTTGTACCATTCCGGGAAGGCCAATGTGGTGGTGGATTCCTTGAGCAGAAAGGCAGTGAGTATGGGTAGCCTTGCATATATCCCAGTTGGTGAGAGACAACTTGCATCAGATGTTCAGGCTTTGGCCAATCAGTTTGTGAGGTTAGATATTTTAGAGCCTAGTCGTTCGCTCGGTCTTCCTTGTGTGAGCGCATTTGAGAGCGTCATTATGATGATTCACATTAGCTTGTCCTTAAGGACACGGTGCAGCACAGTGGTTCCTAGAAGGTTACTATTGGAGATGATGGGGTTTTGATGATGCAGGGTCGTATGTGTGTGCCTAATGTGGTTGGACTTCATAAGTTATTTCTTGAGGAGTCCCACAGTCCCCGGTATTATATTCATCCGGGTGCCTCCAAGATGTATCAAGACGCGTGGAAACATTATTGGTGGAGGAGGATGAAGAAGGATAATAGTTGCGGTGTCTAAACTGTCAGCAAGTAAATTACGAGCATCAAAGGATTGGTGGTTTGCTTCAGAAGTTAAAGATTCATGAGCGAAAGTGGGAGGGTATCACTATGGATTTTGTTGTTGGACTCACAGGGGCTCAGAGGAAGTTCGATGCAGCACGATTCATTGTGGATAGGCTGACCAAGTCAGCGCATTTCATTCCTATTGTAGTTACCTGTTATTCAGAGTGGTTGGATGAGATTTACATCCGCGAGATCGTCCGCCTTCAAGGTGTGCCCGTGTTTATCATTTTTGATCGAGGTATGCAGTTCACCTCGCACTTCTGGAGGGCCGTACATCTTGATTTAGGCATACAAGTAAAGTTGAGTATAACACTTCATTGCCAGACAGCCGGGCAGTCCGAGCGCACAATTCAAATATTGGAGCACTTGCGTTATGGATTTTGGGGGTTCTTGGGATAGGTTCTTGCCCCTTGAAGAGTTTTCCTACAACAACAGATACTAGTCGAGCATATAGATGGATCCCTATGAGGCATTATATGGGAGGCGGTGCTGTTCGCCAGTTGGATGGTTCGATCAAGGGGAAGCTCAGTTGTTGGGTACAGATTTGGTACAAGATGCCTTGGATAAGGTCAAGATTATTCAGGATCGACTTCGCACCGCTCAGTTTAGGCATACGAGTTCTGCCGATTGTAGAGTTCGTGATGTTGCATTCATTGTTGGAGAGAGGGTATTGCTTTGATTTCACCCCTGAACGGTGTGATGCGGTTTGGAAAGAAGGGCAAGTTGAGCCCTAGGCATATCAGACCCTTTGAGATTCTTGGGAGAGTGGGTGAGGCGGCCTACAAGCTCGCATTGGCACCTAGTTTTTTAGCAGTACATCCGGCATTCCATGTGTCCATGCCCCAGAAGTATCATGATAATCCGTCCTATGTGTTAGATTTATGCTCAGTCCAATTGGACATGGATTTGACCTATGAGGAGAAGTAGGTGGCTATTTTGACTTGGCAGGTCTGACAGTTGAGGTCTAAGAGTTATCCTTAAGTTCGTGCGCAGTGAAGAGCTTAGCCGATCGATTCAGCCATTTGGGAGTCCGATTCGGAAATGCGTAGTAGATACCCACACCTTTTCACCAGTCATGGTACTTTTCTATCTCCGCTCGATTGCGAACGTTTGTTTTTGAGGTGGAGAATGTAATGACATGTGATGACCCGATAGGTCATTTATAGTTTTACCCTTCGTTTCCGTGTTTCGAGACCTCGAATAGGTCCATTTAGCCTTCCTCAATATGTGTGCACTGTGCATGTTCTTTTTTTCGGAGGTTCTTATGAGAAAATGGATGAAAATGTGAAATCGTGACTTAAAAATTATTTGAGTTCACTACGGTCACGGTTTTGTGTAAAAGGATCCGAATCAGTATTTTGACGGTCCCAATGGTTCTTCATCGTGATTTGGGACTTAGGAGTATGCCACGAATAAAAATCAGAATTACCTAACTTGAATTATCATAATTTGTTAAAAACTAAAAGTTTAAAGGTTTAAAGAATTCATAAACTTGATCATAGTTTGATTTTGTTGTTACGGGACTCGGATTTTGGTGCCAGAATTTGGTAAAAGGTCACTACAATAATTATGACTTTTCTGTAAAATTCGGTACAAAACGGAGTTGATTTGACGTAGTTCGTACGCTAGTTGAGAAATTGCATGTTCTTAAGTTTAATTGAAAATTTTATTCATTTTGGTGTCTGATTCGTAGTTCTTGGTGTTATTTTTGCATTTTGATCGCGCAAGCAAGTTTGTATGATGTTTTTACACTCGTGTGCATGTTTGGTTTGGAGCCCCGAGGGCTTCAGTGAGTTTCGAATAGGCTACACATGGTTTTTGAACTTATGAAAAATGCTTGTTTAGTATCTGTTGGTTTCGGGTGAATGCTTCTTCGCGATCGTGAAAATACTCCCACGATCGCGAAGAGTACTTTGGGGATTATGGGGGTCTTATTGTCACGAATGCGTCCACTCCATTGTGAATGCATAGTGTTAGAGAGGTAGGGGCAGTGAATGGCAAAATGGGCTAAGCCTACATGAACGCGTAGGTCGTTTAATCGTGTAAGCCAACTGGGCAGTGCCCTTTGCAAACGCGTTAGGTGTCTCGCGAATGCGATGAACACCTGACGGCCAATCATATAAACTTCTCAAAATCGGGATTTCACCATTTTTCACCATCTTTATATTATAGCTCGGCCTAGAGGCGTTTTGGAAGAGAAATTTTATTACCCTTTTATAGGTTAGTGTATTGTAGCTTGTTTTCTTCCATTTCCATCATCACCCATTAATTTCTAACCTTAATCTATGTTCTTTCATGGTGGAAAATTAGGGATTTGAGAAGAATTGGTGGTGGTGGTGGTGGTGGTGGTGGTGGTGGGGGGGGGGGGTTGTAAACTTGATATTTAGACCTCAAACTGAGGTCGGATTTTGAAATTAATTACATAATTATGCTCAAGGGTGAATGGGTTTTGGTCCGAATCTCAGGGTTTCACCTAGCAAGCCCCGGGTTGACTTTTGTTGACTTATAGGGAAAAGTGTAAATATCTTAACTTTATATATTGTAATTTATTTCCCTAGCATTATTTGATGTTATAGAGTCAATTTTTGTTTGATTCGATTGGTTTGGAAGCGGATTATAGAGGAAAGGCCCCAGTAGAGCTATGATTTGCTTGCGGAGCGAGGTGAGTGTCGTGTCTAACCTTGATTTTAGGGAATTAGGAAGCCGTGAGCTATGTGCTATGAAGTTCATGTGTAGCAGCGTATATTCGAGATTACAAGTGTATATACGCCGTCAAAATACCTGTTTCCATGCTTTTCCGTATTTCATTAATTATTTTGTTCCATGTCTTAATAGTTATATGCTTTGATTTCTTCCTATGACTTAATTTTATTACTTGTCATTTATTATTCTCGTAAGTGTTAGTTTCTCCCATGCTTCCATGATTAACTGCTACTTGCCTTAATAGACTTACCTGTACACTTTAGTTTTCATTTATTTGACTTGTCTTGCCGCTTAGTACACTTGTAGATTTTCTTGATATGGTACGAGATTTCCTTTATGGTTCTGATTTCATATTCATTAACAGTGGAGATTCTTGTGATTCGAGTTGTTGATTTGATTTCATTTATTGATTTGTGTTTATGGATCGGGTGCATGTTGCAACAGGTGGAATAAGGGAGGATTGATATCGATATGGTGGGATTGGGTTGCACACCACAAAAAGGTGGAATAAGGGAGGATTGATATGGTGAAAGGAGGATTGTGATATTGATTCCGATGATATGGTGGGGTCGAGTTGCGCTGCTTTACTTATTATTATTGCCATTGATATGGTAAAATTTGGAAGGATCGTGTTTGTATAGTGGGATTGGGTTGCGTGCTGCAATGGTTAATGTATTTTATATTCCTTGTTGTATTGTGTTGGCTCTGGTATTTTCTTATGAGATTCTGAGGATCGGTATATATGGTATTACTTATTTTCAGGGATTGAGTTTATTATCATAAGTTAACTGCCATATTTTTCGTATTCCTTTCCTTTCAATATTCTTATACTCTGTACAGTTTATAGTAAGTGGCCCGTATTAGCTTCGTCACTAATTCGTCGAGGTTAGGCTTGACAATTACCAGGTACATGGTGTCGGTTGTACTCATACCACGCTCTGCACTTCTTGTGCAGACTTTGGAGTCGGTTCCAGCGATGGAAAGTAGATTTCTCGGATCTAACATCTAACGGAGACTTGAGGTATAGGCGCTCGACATTCGCAGCCCCGAAGTCCCCTTGTACTTTATCCTAGTCGTTTATTTCTTTTCAAACGGTTTTACTTTAATTCAGATCATTATCTATATTATTCTAGTCGCTTGTGCGCTTGTGCACTTGTGTCACAAATTCTAGGTTATATTAGATATTTCAGTTGTTATGACTTTTTTTGCACTTCATTGCGTTCTATTATAATTATTTCAATTTAATTGGCATCAATAAATTTGATTTGTTAAAAATGGCTTAAAACTATTCTAACGTTGGCTTTCCTAGCAAGGGAAATGTCAAGCGCCATAACATGAAGTTGGTCTTTCAACTCTGTTGGTGCCATACGATACGAAGGAATAGAAATGGGTTGAGTGTCCGGCACTAAGTCAATACCAATCAATCTTGTCGGGTGGCATGCCCGACAGGTCTGCAAGAAACACACTCGGAAAGTCTCGCACTACTAGAACAAAATCAATAGTAGGAGTATCAGCACCAACATCCCTCACAAAGGCCAAATATGATGAACACCCCTTTCCAACCATCTGTTGGGCGTTCAGATAAGAAATCACCCTGCTGGGAATATAATCTAGAGAACCTCTCCACTCGATCCTTGGAAACCTCGACATTGCCAATGTCACGGTATTTGTGTGACAATCCAAAATAGCATGACATGGAGACAACCAATCAATACCAAAAATCACGTCCCAATCAACCATGATAAGCAATAAGAGATAAGCTCTAGTCTCTAATCCCCCAATAGTCATCACACACGACCGATACACATGGTCCACAAAATTAGTATCGTACACCGATCATGATACATGAACATGTGAGACTGTGGACTCAAGAGGCATATCCAAATAATGAGCAAAATATGATGATACATACAAATAAGTAGAACCAATGTCAAATAATATAGAAGCATCCTTGCGGCATACTGAGACAATACATGTGATCACTGTTTCTAAAGCATTGGCCTCTGCCTGGTAAGAATAACATAGAATAGAACCTGACCGCCACCTAATCGGCCTCCTGCTCTAGGGAGACCTCTAGCTGGTTGTGCCCTACCCCGAGCTAACTGCGCTGGTGGTGAATTGACTAGTGTAGAAGTCGTAGCCTGACCCCTTTACTGAAATTGACCTCTTAAGAGATGGGGATAATGTCTCCTCATATGCCCAAGCTCACCACACTCATAGCAACCCCGATCCGTCAATGGTGGTGGGGACTGAATTGGACCCTGAGAACCAGAATGACTTCTAGAAGAACTTGGTGCATATGAACCCTGAACTGAATAAGCACAAGATGAACTCTAAGCTGGGAGAGCATTGAGAGATGACTGCCCCGAGCGAGCACTGTATGAACCATGGCTAGCTGATGAACCACAACGAACCTAACGAGCCATCTTAGCGGGCCTATAAGGATGACTCGTCTGTGGTAGGATTTCCCCTAGAATGAAACACCGTTAAAACCACCCTAACCAAGGGGCCTCTTGGCCTTTCTCTCTCCACGCTCCCGACTAAGGACAAACTCTAGTCGCCGAGCAATATTAACTACCTATTCAAACCTTGCACCTGATGCATTCTCCCGAGTAATAACAAAACGTAGCTGATAGTAGAGGCCATCAATGAACCTCCTAATCCTCTCCCTCTCATTGTGAACCAACAACATCGCATGATGAGCCAACTCTGAAAATCGCATTTGAAATTGGGTCATAGACATACCGTCTTGGTGTAGCTGCTCGAACTTCCTACGCAACTCCTCCTAGTGGGTCGATGGCACAAACTTCTCGAAGAAGAGAATGGATAACTCATTCCATGAAAGTGGTGCAACACTGACTGGCTTGCTCCTCTAATAGGTCTCCAACCATCTGAAGGCTACCCCTGTCAGCTGAAAAGTAGTAAATGAGACCCCACTAGTCTCTTGAATACCAGCCTTGCGAAGAATCCACTGGAACCTATCCAAGAAGTGTTTAGCATCCTCTTACTCAGCCCCACTGATGTTCGAGGCTTGAGCCTCCCAAACCTCACTAGTCTCTTCTGCTCCTCATCACTCATAACGGGGCCCGCCTGGGTTTGAGGAACTGCAATAAACTCAGCTAGTAATAACCTCGGTGTCTAAAGTTCCTGCATCACCTGCTCTGGAGTAAGGGCGGAGGGACTCTGAGCACCGCTCCCGGCCTAAGAAGTGCCTGGAGCGGCAAGAACTGAAATCGCCTGAGCAAGGCTAGTGCAAACAGTCAATATCTGGGCCAAAGCCTCTTGAAGGCTTGGATCACCATGGGTACAACTGGTTCCTTACCTAGCCCCCCGGCCTAACAACATATGCAACGTGCTTCTGAGTTGGAGCAACTGGTGGGTCTACAGGTGTTGCTCTAGCTTCTGTACGAGATGCACCTCGGCCTCTACCGCGGACCTAGCTGGTGGTACTGGTCGCCGTCCGCACGATCCGGTAGCACATGTCCTCACCATATGTTAGAGAATAGAATAACATAAGTTTACTTCCCGAAATCAACATATCCGCACGACAAGAATACAAGAAAGTGACGTTTTCCTAAGGGTTCGGCAACCTCTCGAAGATAAGTAGTGACGTCTCCGTACCGATTCACTTGACTCTACTAAACCTGCTTATGACTCATGAGACCTATGTAACCTAGGCTCTGATACAAACTTGTCACGAACCAAAACTCAAAATGTTGCGATAGCACCTGTCACAGAACTAGGCAAGCCGACAATCACAAAAAAACTAGGCATTTTATATTAAAAATAAGATGAAGTAAGTTTAATAGTAAAAACTCTCATAAATAGCCGATATGAATAGTTGCGACTAAAATACAAACTTTCCCAAAATTTTGGTGTCAATGAGTAAATGAGCATCTATATAGTAACATAGTCTGAAACATTTTCTAAGAAAGTAAAATAGTATCAGTAAAATTGAGAGATAGAGGAGGAAAGTCAAGGTCTACGGACGCGAAAGCAGCTACCTTGATAATCTCCGAACGGGTAAAACTCCAAGATTAGAAGCCACTGTGCTCGGAAATGCCGGGCTTTGTACACGAAGTGCAGGGTGTAACGTGAGTACAACCAGCTCAATAAGTAACAAGTCTAACCTTTGGACTGAAAGCAATGACAAGCTCAACAAATACAGTATAAATACAGAGTTTAACAGTACAGAAAATGTAGACATGCTTCAGGTTTAACAGTTAAGCTCAACACATATAAAATATGCCAAGTGTGACTGATATGAAGAATATGACAACTAATATCTATATGCCAATATGTAAACCGTATATGATGAAACACAACGAAAACTTCACGTACACACCCTCTCAAATTACTCAATCTGACTGTCTCAATTCTCGCTCATCACACTTCGTTAGTAAACACTGTACAGTGCCTGCTAAGGTGTGTAGCCCGATCCATATATAGCCATATGGATTATTGCATCGCAAAACTTGATCAACATATAGCCATAAGGCTTGTTGCAGCGTGCAATCCGATCCACAAATAGCGATAAGGCTTGTTGCAGTGTGCAACATGATCCACATACAACCATAAGGCATGTTGCGATGTGCAACCCGATCCATAAATATCAGTCACAACATGGCTCTCAGAACCGATCACAACCATCAATCTTTCCAGTATATCGGGCTCACAAATCTCATGCCAATTAGCCCAAACAATGATATATAACCTAACAATAATAGTAAAAGATGTTGAGATATGATATGTAATTAATGGATGTGACTGTGTACAAAATGGCCATCAAAGCAAATAATTCAATAGCAGAAATGACCACGGTGGGTCTCAACAACATAAACATATAGCGTAACATGATTTTTGACATGGATCAGTATGTAAGGCCCATGATTTTAAACATAATTTAAGATTTTGTGGTGCCAAAGTAGGCTAATTATATTATTTTATGTGCTATTAATGTGATGGATATCAAAGAGATATGGTAAAAAGTATATGAGGCATATTATAAGTAATGTGGGGTCTAAGGAGAGGCCTAAGTCTAAGTCAAGTTTGAAAATTACATAATAGGCTAAAATTTAAATTGAGATCGCACAAGTTCAAACTTTGGACGAGAATAACTACATATATATAAGATGTTATCTGGTGAAAAACCTAGAAAATGAAAGATCTTTGAGTCTAGATTCTAACTTAAAACGGTTTGTCATTTGGACACTCCTACAAAAGGTTATGACCAAATTACCAAAGGCTGGCATAATACAATTCTGCGGCCAATTCTGCGACCACAGAAACATTCTGCGGGCCGCAGAAATGGTTATGCGACCTGCATACCATTTGTGCGGTGCATTATGAAGTTGCATACCCGAGTTCGGGGGGTTAATTTTCCTATTTTCATAACTCGACCCCATTTTGATAAATAAACTTCGGGGCGTATTTTGGGGTGTTTTTATGAGGTTTTTAGAAAGGGGTGAGAGAATTTTAGAGAGAGAAGGAGGAAACCTAACATTCTAATATCATATTCTTTCACCAATCTTCAAGAATCAAAAAAGCCAGTAGCTAGATCATTATCTTTCCGGGTAAGTCCTACTTCGAAGATTCCATACAAGAGTTTATGAGTTTATATATATATATATATATATATATATATATTGTGGGGTTGGAAATAGGCCATGCGTGTGACGCAGAGTTGTAGTATGTGGAGTAATGAACCATTTTGGGTAGTTTCTTGTTGAAATTGGTTAAGGGATGAAAAGATCTCCATTGTAGAGCCTTGTAGTCTATTTTGCATGTTAGTTGTTTGAAAAAATTACTAAGAGAGTTACATCATGGGAATCTTTCTAATTCTTAACTGGTTTTCACTATCTTCCTATAGATTGTTACTGCTACAAGTGTTGGGGCGTTGTAGTAACTTAAGGAAAGATCAAGGTATGTTGGCTAAACTTTCTCTCTTAGAATTGAATCCCATAATGTTCCCATAAGTTCAAGTATGATTTTGTCAAGACTCCTAATTTGTATATTCCGGGTTATCCCCTATAAGCTTGATTATTCCGAATGAGCCTTATGTCAAATTATGGATGTTCAAAGTACGGTTTGCGTATTGAAATGTTATGTCTTTGAGTCGTGTTTTAAATGGAAACTAGTATACCAATTGGGCGAGGAAGAAAAACAAGATATGCTTAAGGCTCTATATTGCTCATATGTGTACCTAAAGTCTTGATTAATGTTTTGTTGATGATAATCAATAATCTCTAAAGGGGGTTGTTGATACAAATGTATGTTACAGATGTGGAGTTAGGGGGCATCAGTTAAGGCACTGTCCCGTCAATCTAAAGTTACCAAGTAAGTGACCCCTTAGTACATAATTTCGAACACCACATACTTTTCCTTCTAATATATGTACACCTATATTGGGAGCCTGTACAGATATGATCTTAACAAGAATATGAATCACAAAACATTGCATGTACCCACTCTTTGAACGAGACATATTGTTCATGAAGCCACTCTATCACAAATTCTCTTATTTACAATCTCTTGTGGAATTGATCTCTATAGGTATTTCCATGAATTGAGTTAAAACCCTAGACTAATACCTCCCACTTGCTTTCCTAAATTCTCAACAAGGGACTATACCCGATGAATTTCTTACAAAACCTTTTGATTCAAACGGATAACATCTTCTCGCTTGTGCCTATGCATACACCATCACAATGTTTACCTTCGTGGTATCAAATCCAATGTAAGACAACCTAGTGTTGAGATCTTTCTTGAGCCTCTCCCTCGCTCTCCTGTGTATGCGGCACATAGGATTTGGGGTGCCACTTTACACCCTTTAGCATTATCATAAACCCTATTCACTATTTAGTAACATAAGAGCATACCTCAGCACCTATAATATGTGTGCATGTCAATCGAAATGGTCACTGTGTGCATAAAGTCTCTCTGAAAATTGAGATCCTCCCATCTCCTTCATAGGAAGATCTTGTCTCATTATATCTCTTCCTTTCTCATAAGGACCCTTAATAGTCTCTCCGTCAAGAACAAATGCACCTTTGGGGGTTATCATAGCATAACATCTACTTCTCATGTTTTCCTATCTTTCATTAGCATCTGGGTACTTTTCAAGTCGACTTCTATTTAAACCTTCCATGATTATTTTATAATGTCTCATTGCGTTCGACTTCTAGAATTATTGACTATGTCATTGTCATGTGCGGGGAGTTTTACTATCCTTGGCATTCCACCTCCCTGGATGTATAGGAGTTTTATTTGTCTTTCTCACCGGAGCATCATGTTAACCATTAGAAACTCTCTAACCAATACATGATTCCATACCAATAATAAGATATCCCCACTACATGGTTTTAGTCGTGTATGGTGGAGGTTAAGTAGCCTTACTGTGATCTTTCCTTCCACACTTCAGGTGGAATTTTTAGGTTTTGCACATATTATGAGCATATTGATTTGAAAGGCAAGTCTATCGTACTAGTCCTCTCCTATATGATCAACTGCCGGGAAATGGTTAAGATGCCAGAATTGTAATAACCTCACAAGTGTTCAACCTCTTTTTCAACCCAGTAGGCTTGGGCCATAGTTTCCTTAGGTCAAAAACTATCAAGGGCGTAACCCATCTTCATGTATTTTTTCTGAAATCTCTCTCACATCCTTGTTGCAAGAATCTTCCCATTTTGAGATAAAACGATTTTCCCTACACCCAAGGGGGAAACCGGTGTAACATACTTGACTATTTCTCCTTAGAGCTTACGATTGTCGGGCAAGGCATATATGGAATTGAAAAATTGTTACTATCCTTTGCATAATTTGTCGCCTTCCGAGAATAACTAATGCTAATGTCTTTATCCTCCTGATCATGCCTCCCATGTGTCTCATGTCTAGAAAGATCCACTTCTTTTAGATCTCAGGATAACGTACATGGTTCCCACATTATCAATGCGTGTTAGTTACCTATATGCCTCATTTGTCTAATAATTGACCCCGTCACAATGATTAACCACGTCAGCATTGTTAGTACTAATCTTTGTGTCTATTAGCATATAACCTCATGAAATGCTCTACTCAGCACATTAATAGATTCTTGAATAGTTCCTCATTGTATTAAATATATGGGGGATTGAAGTTTCAAACATGTCAAAAGAAGAAGCATCACCTTGTGACACCTATATTCGATAGGTAATTTTATGGTGTATTTATGATAGCACATCTTAGAGTAATTGTTGAAGGTCATCAAAGGTTTAGTTTGGGTGTTCGCGTAGAGATTTAGTGGCATTGTGAATATAGACATTGTGGAGAGTGGTATATTGAACTGTGGTATCATCGGTACTAAAGATCTCCCAACTAAAAATATGTATTACTTTCGTATTTTGAAAATTGTTATATTTCAATTGGGCATTTAGATATTATTGATTGTGACTTGTTGTTTCTCTGGATTCCTTTCTCTTCTATGGTCATTCTGTTTTGAAAGAGGGATTTTAGCTTTACATACTAGTACTATTCGACAATACTAACGTCCTTTTTGCCGGGGCGCTGCATTTGTAATGGATGCAGGTGGTTCCACAACAGGCATTAGTGATCAGTGATAGCGGTACACTCTCTTGAGCTGACTTGGTGAGCCCCACTTCATTTAGGGGTCATGTAACTATTGTTTCTCATGTACTTTATGTTTTAAGGTATAGCCCGAGCCTTGTTGCTGGCATTTCCATAATACTCTTCAGTTGTCCTTAGAGGCTTCGTAGATAGGTTGTGGGTGGTGGTTGATGCTGGGAGTCAAAACTAGAAATGTTCTATTTAGCAAACACGTTTTTCATTATATCTTTAAACTTGTAATATTTTTTGAAATTATGAATGAAGATACTAACGGAAATGAAATGGAAGTTGCTAATGAAAACTACATAGTGTTTGATTAATGGAGTACATCTCCTCTTTATTTATGTATTAGTTTAGGTAGAAGAAAATCTAATAGGATTGCTCGGACGAGTTCACTCAGTTGAGCGCCGGTCACGCTCCCTGAGTTTGGGGCGTGACACGGTAGCTCAAGTACTCTAACACATAGAGATCACATGAATGGCTACAAGGTCTGATGACTATGCTGTACCGCCGAATCAACCTGGTCATAATTTATACGGTGCACGCCCACACGCCAATCACCTAGCATGTGCGTCACCTCCACACCAATCACATAACACGTATTCAGGGGTTTCTACCCTTAGAACCAAGTTTAAAAGTGTTACTTAACTCAAACCGTGCAAATCTCTACTCCAATAAGCTGTTCCCTCATGAATATGGTTTTGAATGCCTCGAATCTAGCCACAAACAATTCAATACAATCAATACGAGCTATAAGAATCAATTCCATATGAAGATGCTATGTTCATTATCAAAAGTCAAATGTCAACTCAAAAGGCCAACCCCATGCCCACGTCTCGGAATCCAACAAATGTTATAACATACAAACACCCATTCAACCACGAGTCCAACAAATCAATTTTTACCAAATTTTGATGCCAAATCGTCACTCAAATTCCCAAATTTAACTCTCTAATCCTTTGCCCAAAACTCCAAAAACACCACCTTTAAAACAAATACGCTTGGTGGGAAATTCAATGGGCAATCAATTGTATTGAATAGAAATGACCAAAAGTGGCTTACCTCAAGAAATCAATTGAAACCCCTCTAAAAAATACTTTTACTCCGAGCTTGAAAAGTCCAACAATGAGAAAAACTTTAAAACCTTTGAATTTAAGTTCTTCTCAGGCCTTTCGCTCCTGCGGCCAATTCTTTACTTCTGCGATGCCGCTCTTGTGGTGGAATTTCTTCATATGCCGAGCTCACTTAAACTCCACCCCACCACTTCTGCGGTCCAAAGCTCGCTTCTGTGCATTAATGCCCGCCTCTGCGGACTTCCAATCCCAACTCACCCTCTACTATTTGCAGAACCAAACACACATCTGCGACTCGTTTGTAACCTAACGAAATGCGCATTTGCGACCCCTCTGTCGTTTCTGCGGTGTCGCACCTGCAGAAAATTCCTTGCAGGTGTGATTTCACTAGAGCTTAAACACCAGCATTTTCCTAAGTCCAATTCTAAACTCGAATTCAATCTGATTCAAACCAGAGGCCCCAAAACCTCAGCCAATTATACCGACAATTCTTAAAACACGATACAAAATTAGTCAAAGCCTCAAATCATATCCAACAACATCAAAAACACGAATTGCACCCAATTCAAGCCTAATGAAAACTAAGGAATTTCAACTTCTACGATCGATTCCGAAACCTACCAAATCAACTCTGATTGACCTCAAATTTGCACAGGAGTCATAAATGACACAACGAACATATTCCAACATTCGGAACCAAAGTTCGAGCCTAAAAACCACATTGTCAACTCTCGGTCAAACTTCTGAACTCTCCAAACTTCCATTTTTCCAGCATTCGCCATTTCAAGCCAAAATCAACTACGGACCTCCAAATCACTATCCGGACACACTCCTAGTTCCAAAATCGCCCTACGGAGCTATCAGAACTGTCAAAACTGCATTCTAGATCCATTTACACATAAGTCAACATATGGTCAACTATTTCAAATGCTACCAACATTGGGACTAAGTGTCCTAATTACTTTTGAAACGTCTCCAGAACAAAACTAACCACCCTGGCAAGTCACATGTCAACAACTGAGCATAGAATAAGTAGTTAATAGGGGAACATGGCTACACCACTCAAAACGACTGCCCAGGTCATTATAGTTGAAGATCTAACTATGCTTCTATTGTGGTCAATACCTCCATATTATAGACGTTACATAATCGATTCCAATGCTTCTTCAAGCTAAACACATATAGAACTATGTGGACATTCAGTTTAGTTTATTCTTAGAATTTCAGATGATATGTGAGAACATTTGGTGAATTGTGATTAATGATAGAGAACGAGCCACTGCCTTTTATATACATTTACCAAGCATAGAAATTTCTATCAGATCCACATGCAAAATGGGTCGTGCCCAGTGAGACAACATGTGAAATTTGGTCACATCGAGTTGCCTCCTCTGCATGGTAATGTGTCGCCATCTAATTTGCCGAGCTAGAAGCTGCAATTACCAATATTAATTTACATTTGTGGTGTAACATCATCCCCTCCTTCAGAACATCCATTCTCGAATGTTGAGTCATGGCCTATCGTGATGGCCTCATTATTGCCTTAGGAATAACTGAGGGTATCTAGATTTCATATCTTCCTTAGATTCCAACTTCATTGCTTCCTTATTTTTGCCCCCCAAAGTATCTTAGCCGAAGCCAGTTCTTTAGTATGTAGCTTAGTAACTTAAATGTCTAAAATAGCCACTAGAACTTCTTCGTAGGATAGGTCTTCTGTGACTTGAATCTCTTCAACACGGTGATACGTGATCGGTCACTTAAACACTTGCGTAGCATAGATACGTGGAATAGGAGATGAAATCTCTAAAATTCTGTGGGTAGATCAAGCTTATAAGCTACTTGACCGATATTCTGAATAAATCGATATTCCTTGATATATCGAGGACTAAGATTGCCTTTATTGTCAAACCTCATCACACCTTTAATATGTGATACCTTTAGAAACACCCACAACGAACTCAAAATCTTGTCATCGATCATCTGATTAACATTTATGCCTACTCTGAGTGGTCAATAATCGATGTTGAATTGTTTTCACCTTTTCCACAACCTTTTGTACCAATTCTGGCCCTGATAACTTTTTCATCCACTTCGAAGCAGTCGATAAGAGATCTACATTTTCGCCCATATAGGGCGTCATATGGTGTTATCTGAATGCTATTATGGTAGATATTGTTGTAAGATAATTCGATGAGTGGTAGATGACCTTCCTAATTTCCCTTGAAATCCAAAGCACACGTACGTAACATTTCTTTGATCATTTGAATAGTACGCTCAGCCTAGCCATCGGTCTCTGGATGGAAAGTTATACTATGGTTGATCCTTGTGCCCAATCCTTTTTGGAAGGATCGCCAAAAATTAGTCGTAAACTGAGCAACTATGTCTGATATGATGGAAATCGCAACCCCACCAAATCAAACTTTTTTCATAATATAAAACTTAGTGCAATCTTCAGCTGATAAAGTAGTCTTCATGGGTAAGAAATGAGCTGATTTGTTAAGTCGATCCATGATTACCCATATAGAATTAAATCTTTGGTGTGGCTGTGGTAATCCGGTAATGAAGTCCATATTTATTATATCCCATTTCTAAGTTTGAATTTCCATGTGTTGAAGCAATCCTCCTAATTTTTTATATTCAGCCTTAACTTGTTGACAATTTGGATACCTAGCGACATACCTAGAAATGTCCCTCATCAAACCATTCCACTAGTATAGTTGTCGATGATCGTGGTACATCTTGGTTGACCCCATATGAACGAAATACTGGGATTGATGAATTTCCACCATTTTGCTCTCGGAGTCCCAAAACATCAGGTACATATAACTGGTTTTGGTATTACTTGTATATTTTGAAAGGGAAGCTTCTTCTTATTTTTGTCAAGTCTGGATCGTCTAATTATCGTGCCTTTACTTCTGCTACTAGCAAGGACCCGTCAGTATTCTGTTTTCATGACCCAAATTTCCCACCTTATGATGTCGTGATGACACCTAGTCTCTAAGACTAGGCAAGCTAACATTCATTAGTAGCTTAACATAAATATCAAGGTTTAGATTATAAAATAAAACCGATAAGCTCATATTAAGATCGCAAATAGCACATCAACAACATATGTCCCAAAATCAGTGGAACTGAGTCATAAGCTCTACAGATTATTCTAAAAACTTCTACTACAACATTATCTGGTAAAGGGAGTAACAGTAATGAGAAGATAACAGAAGGTGACGTTGAGGCCTGCGAACATCGGGTTGGTATACCTTGAAGTCTCCGAAAAGCCATTAATCAATCAATCACTAGCGTCCATCATGGAAAGGAATACATGGATCTGCTAAAAAATAAGCATAATCATAGTACGAGTATACCACAATGGTACGCAGTAAGTATCAAGCCTAACCTCGGTGGAGTAGTGATGAGGCCATGTCAAGACACCTATTAGGATAAAAGAGAACTAATAGAGTACATCACAATCTTAATATGTAATGCGTGGAAGTAAGTAGCAAGTAGACAATTCAATTATGTAAGATAACAACGGATGTTTAAGTGGTAAAGGCAACAAAGAGTAAACACTTGATGAAACGACAAGGAAACAAGTTCAGGTAATTTCAAGTAAGGCATTGAAGAAACAACAAGAGTTATTCAACCAACAAGCCCTTTTAACATAGAATGCACAACAAGAAATCACAACCTGGGAACCATCTCGGTTCCATATTTCACAATTTCAATCACAATATTTCTTTATATCATCGCGTGGGCCTTACAATTAGTTTTGACAATCATTTTTCCCGAAATAGCTACACGCATTTTAGCCCACCTTATCTCATTGCGTAGCTTCAAGAAGTTTCCCTACTATAAACATGCGTATCAATCCAACCTTATCTCACCATACGTGTATCAACCCCTAGCCTTATACCACCGCATGCATATCAATATCACAACACAATCACAACTAGGACCACATGTGCCTATATGCCACAACTTGCCAACAAGTTAACAATCCCAATGTTGTCACAAAAATTAGCCCATGGATCAATCACAATGTTTTCAATAATCTCAATAATAACAAGATAAATGATTAATACTCAACAAGGAAAGATACCTCAATAATTAACAAATTCACCTCAAGTGATAACGACTTTTACAACTTCAACGCCTTTAACTTAACAAGAAGATATTCCACGAAATAGAAACCTCAAGTAAGAGTAATTAAATAATAAAGAGGTAACAAGACCACAAGGAAAGTAAAAACTTCAATTACAACAAATGAGAGAAAATATAACAAGTGAGAGGTAGAACAAGTGCTAACAACGTCTAATAAATCATATAAGAGTGGATTAACGCATATAAGAGCCGATTAACAATGAAGGATGTAACATGTTGAGACAATTCAATTAATTGCATGGAAAGAGTCTAATTATCCAAAACTGGTCAAATACCACATAAATCTCATGTACACACTCGTTAGCTCGTGGACACGTCTTCCACATAACACAAATAGCACAATCAACCCAAATCCTAATGGGTAGTTCCCCCACAAAGTTAGACAAGATACTTACCTCAACTAGGCCAAATCAACCCTCGAATATAGCTTTTCCCCTAAAACTCGCCGTCACATAGCTTAAATATAACCAAACTGACCTAATAACATCAGACAATGCAAGAGAAATCAATTACAGTAGATAGAGGTATGATCTTTACACATTTCCCAAAAAGACAACAAAAGTCAACTCCGGGTTCGCCCGGTTAAAACCCGGGTCAAATGGTTGATTACGACTATCCATAACTGCACGAGTTCATATATGTGATTTGTTTTCAAATCCGAGTCCAAATTGATTCTCAAAACTCAATTCTTCATTTTCAAAAAACTTGACAAAATTTCCCAATTTTCCCTCTTTGATTCTCATAACTTTGATTTTAAATCTAAGATATAGTCATGAAATATAGTTGGAAATTGATTACAATCACATAACCAATATTTGTAGATTAAAATACCCTCTCCACATCGTCTCCTCCTACTGAGTCTAGGGTTCTAAGATATGAAAATGAGACTAAAATCCCAACTTTCTAACCTTTTTTCAGTTGCAGATGTCGCAATTGCAACACAATTGCGAAGAATGCCTCGCAATTGCGGCACTGACAACCTATGGGTAAAGTCCCAAATGCGACACGGGCTTTGCAATTGTGAAGCCTTCATCCCTCGCAAATGCGAAAACAATATCGCAAACACAAAACTACCCCAGCCCAGGTCAATTCTCAATTGCGACCCAAGCATCGCACTTGCGATACTTATTATCCCCCATGCTATAGTCCAATTGAGATGCTATTTTTGGCAAATGAAAAATCAGAGGCATCCGCACACCATTAGTTTAGTTTCAGTTCAAATCTTTCTGAATCACGTCCGAAACTCATTCAATTCCTCGGAGCTCCAAACAAAACATACTCACAAGTCAAAATACATCATCCGAACTCGCTCGTGCGGTCAAAACACAAAAATAACATCTAGACTAACAATTGGACATCAAAACACATGAATTTTAATGTAGGGTTCAAGAACCTCTAGAATTGCAACCAAGCGTCCGAATCATGTCGAATCAACTCCAAACTACACCAAATTTTGCAAACAAGTTCTAAATAGCATAATATACCTATTCCATGTCCCAAAATTAAATTCTGAACTCAATAGACAAATGTCAACCTACAGTCAAACGTCTAAACCTCAAATTGACAATTTTTGGCAAAACATAAATCAACCAAGGACTTCCAAATTCGATTTCGGGCATAATCCCAAGTCCAAAATCACGATACGAAACTACAAAATCCATCAAATATACCGTTTCGAGATCATTTCCAGAAAGTCAACCATTGTTCAACATAATCAACGTAGGCTTGTAAGCCAAAAATCATAGGCTTTAATTCAGCTCGAAATAATCTCGTAACGAAACTAGCCATCCCCGCAAGTCGTAAAACCCCAAATGCACATGTGTGAAGAATCAAAAGAGGAAATTGGGCACAAATACCCAAAATGACCAGTCAGGTCGTTACATCTGTATTGTGGCTCCTCCGTCACTGGTATCAAGAAATCACATACTGAGGTTATCCAACCGGTGAAAATCTTTAGTTACCTCCAATTTATCCCCTACACTTTCCCCAGGCTGCCCATAGATTTCTGACTTAACGCATCAACCGCAATGTTTGCCTTTCCGAGGTGGGATAAAATATCAACATCATAGTCCTTTAGCAATTCGAGCCACCTTTGTTTCCTCTGATACAACCTTTTTTGCTTCAAAATGTACTGTAAGATATTGTGATTGGTGAAGATTTCAATGTGAACTCCATATACATAATGAAGACACATCTTTAGTGCAAAAAGGACAGTTGCTAGCTCCTGATCATGGATCATATCATTTTTCTCATGTCTCCTCAAATGCCTTGAAGCATATGCAATAAATTTCCCGTGTTACATTAGAATACTACCCAATCCCACTCTAAAGGCATCACAATATACTGCGTAACCTTCGGGCTCTTCAGTAAGAATTAACATTAGTGACGAGGTTAACATGTCCTTAAACTTTTGGAAGATCTTCTAACAATCGTCGCTCCACCGGAATATTGTTGCGTTATGCGTAAACTCCGTTAACAGATCATGTATAGATGAGAGATTTTCCAAAAACCTTCGATAGTAACCGGACAGCCCAAGAATTTGCATACCTCGGTGGGACTTATGGTCCTTGGCGAATTCTTAACTTCATCAACCTTTTGACCACCAACTTTGATTCCTTCTTCTGACACTATAGGGCTATGAAAGGCCATTGAGTTCATCCAGAATACCTACTCAAGAGTATGCGTAGAAACTTTTGCAAATGTTATGCGTGTTCTTCCTCTGTTCGAGATTACACCAAAATATTGTCAATGAACACGATCGCAAAGATATCCAAGAATGGGCTGAATACTCGATTCATCATGTCCATGAAGGCCGCTGGGGAATTGGTTAGATCAAAATACATAACAATGAGCCATCTTGTACGGGGAATAAATATAAATTGTGTGTCGGGTGGTACATAAATGGAAAACTCAATCTCCCTCTCGGATGGAATACCCGGGAGCTCATACGGGAACACTTCGAGAAATTCACGAACGACTAAAACCAATAGAAGGGTTGGAAACTTCGGCTCTACATCTTGAAACCATACCAAATGATAGAAACAACCCTTTGTGATCATATTTCGAGCCTTAAGGTAAGAAATAAACTTCCCCTTTGGCGTTGCAACATCACCCTTCAATTGAATTATGGGCTCTCTAGAAAAGTTGAAATTAAAAACTTTCTTCCAATAATACACTGTAGCATAACAAGATATTTGCCTATCCATGCTCATAGTAACATCAAATTCTTTCACTTTTTGCCCATTCAAATTATCCAAGGTATGGGATCACGAATCATCACATCACAACCTCAGTATGCCCGCCAAACTACCACAGATTCGCCTATGGACATGGACATTTTGAATGGTTGACATCGCAATTATGATTTCATACCAAGTTTACTAGAAACGAATAGAAAAATGTACAACAAAGTGGAATCGGGGTCTACCAGAGCATCCACATTAAGGGAGAATACAAATAGTATACTTGTGACTACGTCTGGTGAAGACTTTAAATTGTTGAGACCCAAATTCAGCTGTTTCCCATCTGGGCAAGGCATTCCATCTCTGCCTCTACCTCTTCCAATCAGTGGTCGTATACCTTGCTCCCGAGGATGCGTTGCCGATAAAGAAGATGCTACTGACCTTACATGCGCTATCACACCACCCACATTTCTTACTACGCAAAATTGCATTTTATGATGGGGCTTCCAAGAGAATAACACATATTCGAACCCTTGCTGCAATGCCTAAATTGGGTCCCACCACATCGGCCGCATCGTGGCAGCAATGGTCTTATGCTGGTATGATTCCCACTATCCAGTGAGTTCTTCCCTCGAAACATCTGACCCTGACTAGAATAAGTGGTCTATCCTCGATATTGGCCCTAAGACTATGATGGCTTGCTGGCCACCGAGCTAGGTGACTGTAAAGGAAATGGGGACCTAAGCCGGCCTTGAAACTCTCTTATGTCTCCCATGGATCGTGCTCTCTTAGACTGACCTTGGTCGTGTTCTCGAGCAGCTTGTTGTAGCAACTTGCGGTCCTCCAAGTTTTGTGCATAGGCCTAACAAGCAATATACATAGTCGGGTTTAGAGAAGTTGTGGTACATTCGTTTATGAGATGCATCCCCAAGCTGACCACAAATCGATATATCGGTCACGTATCTCAGCCACCACCAATGGAGCATACTAATCCAATGAGTTAAATTGCATGATCTACTCTGGGACACTCAAATTACCTTTCTGCGATCTCAAAATTTGTCATGTATAGTTTGGCGGAGTTTAACGGGCATATATAGCTGCAAGAATACCTTAGAGAATTCCCTCCATCCCATTGCTGGGGCAGGAGGTCCCATTGATTGTTCCTAAATCTCGTAGCACATAACTCTAATATCCCTCAACCTGTATGATGAAAGCTCTAAGAACTCAATATTAGTAGCATGCATCGATCATAAAGTCTGCTTCACTTGATCTAAACTATTATGAGGATCTTCGTTTGGATCTTTTCCTATGAACACCGAGGGGGGATCCAAGTTTATAAAATTTTGAACTCTCATGCTGACTGCATTTTATGAAGGGACAGGGGACTAAGAGTCCACTAACTGAGTTAACAAATGCACTGCACTGCACTTCTCATATCTAGATCCTATTTGGACCGATCGGGGGAGCAATAAGTTGTACATTAACATCTCTATGTTGTTCCAGGAGTCTTGGTAATGTCCTTGAAACATATGTCCTAACCTCATTGTGGGGTCAGTGTTAACCCATCGGGGCATTATTCATTTAGTCCTTTAGCAAGTGCTTGACATCTTGTGGTAGCAATTACTATAAACATGAACAAGAAGGAGAATATAAGCAAATACTTACGACTCATCTCTACCGCACGATCTAGATAACAAAGATAGGGGATTCATCCTAGATATCATGTAGACTCCTTATAAATATGGTGCACAACATACTCAAAACAAGACACAACTAGATATGGCTTGCAGACTCCCTAGGACAGACCTGCTCTGGTGCCAAATTTGTCACTCCGCAACTTTGGGAGGTGCGACCAACACAAGACGTCCGAAGGCCCGTGTGAACCAATGTCTGCTCTTTCATTCCTTTATTATTTTAACCAGGCCGTTGAAGCCTTTAATTAATAATACCAGAATTATAATGTCGTTAACTGATTAGCAAAAGAAACATTGGCATTCCGTAAATATATACGAATGTAACAAAGTTATATTTCCATTTTTTTACATACAACAAAAATCCAGTCTGCAAGCCTCTAAAAGAATGCAAAAGGGTTAAACATATACACAACTTGGCCAGGACAGGGCACCACCGTACCCAAAATACTTACAACATAGGTTGTTGTACCTATCGCCCTTTGAACAACTACTTCAGAGAAGTGGAGAGCAATAAACAACAGCTGAATCATACACCTACTAGGGAGGGACGTCACCGGGTCTATCTGCATATACGGGCATGAGCACATCGCCTCAAAGAGAAGGGTGTCAGTATGGAAAATGTAACGAGTATGTTAGGATAAGCTTGTGAATCAGAGATATAACATAAGAGATATGAGATTATGCTTTCTCCTAAGTATCGTAGTGCTATAAACTTTAAAGTATGCAAGCATTATGAAGGTTTAATACACTCATGGAGATGATACACTGAATTTAGTATAACATTATTGAGCCTTGTTTGGGGAATATAACTTCATGCCATACCCGATCTCACAGAGGGCTCGATAAGTTTCTTTATCTCATTACATCGTACCCTGCCTCGGGAGGTATCGGTCGTACCCAACCACATGAGGGCTCGGTTGTTCCTTGTCTTGTATTACTATGTACCTGGCCTTATAGAGCTTGGTCGTCCCTGGCCACACGAGGGCTCGGTCATACCTTACAATGCAAGGGCTCGGTAGCATTTCACATCATACCTAACTGATCAGTAGTTGCACAATATTTGTTGTACCCAGCCACACAAAGACTCGGTCATACCCAGCCATGCAAGGGCTCGGTAATGTAAAACAATGCATATGCATATAAGTGAAACACATAATAAACTTTAAGAATTATTAAGTTTTGACTCAAAAACAATTATACTTCCCGACCTCAGGATACCAACTCGGAACATTTTACACTTGAAATATATGCTATCAGTAAGAATATACATGAACATAGCAACATTATTGAAAGGTATTAGAACTATCAAACATTACAATACAGGAGCCATTTGGAAGGAAGAAAAGATTTACACTAACACATGACAAGAAAGAAAGTGGCCCTACATACCTTGTTGAAGGGATAATTACGCTTCTATGGTGGTCAACCTTGCTTCTAATGAACATTCAAACTCAATACCTCCAGATGTTAGATGTTACACGCATCAATTCCAATTATTCTTCAAGGTAAATCCTAATAGAACTGTCTTCAAATTAAGTTTAGTTGATTGTAGAACTTCAAAGGAGATGTGAGAGAGTTTGATGAATATTGGTGAGATATACTTCTAGAAACATTGAGAGATAATGAGCCTCAATGCCTTTTATATACATGTACCAAGCATAGGAAACTCGTCTGATCCACATGCAAAATGGGGCGCTCCGCTTTTACTATCGTGCCCGGTTAGATATCTGACGAAATATGATCGCACACAGTTGCCTCCTCTGCCCGGTAACGTGTTACCATCTAATTGACCGCGCTAATAGCTGGACTTATACAACTTAATTTAGGGGTGGGGTGTAAGACACAAATGCTGAAAAAATATTGTAAAAGCGATCACGGACAGACTATGATTAAGTCGCAAAATCAACTTATAGTTCGCAATGCCAACATAGGCACTTCGAAAAAGCAACAGGAATGTCACAATTGCGGAAACTCCCTTTCCCCATGTGCCATCTCAAATGCGATCTTAGTGTCTTCAATTGCAAACGGCCCATTTTCCATCCCTCATTGCAAAAGTTATAAATCTCTCACAAATGCGGTTGTCGCAAATGTGACCAACCCCTCACAAATGAGAGAACTGAACACCAACAAAAAATCTGAACTCTCTCAAACTATCTAAAACGCATCCGAAACTTACCCGAGTCCTTGGAGATAAAACCAAACATCCACACAAGTCCAAAAATACCATACGAACTTGCTCACACAATCATACCACCAAAATAACACCAGGAATCACAAACTAGACATCAAAACACATGAAAATCAAATGGAAACTCAAGAATCTCTATAATCACAACTAAGCATCTAATTCCCATCAAACCAACTCGGAACGATACCAAAATTTGCAGACAACTTCAAAATAATTAATCGGACATTTTACAAGCCCCAAAACAAAAATCTAAACCCAATAGCAGTAAAGTCAAACCATGGTGAAACTTAGAATAACTTTAAACTTTTAAATTGCTAATTTTCGCCAACAAGTACCAAACAACCTAGGAATTGCCGAACCCAATTCCGGGCATACGCCTACATCCAAAATCACCATCCGGACCCAACGAAATCACCAAAACTCTGATATGAGATCAAATACGCAAAAAGTAAAAATTGGTCAACCTTTCTAACTTGAAGCTTCTAAAATGAGAATCAATCTTCCAAATCAATCCCGAACCGCTCAAAAACTGAAACCAACCATAAATGTAAGCGATAATACATAATATGAAGATTCTCAAGACCTTAAATAACTGAACTTAATGAAAAGTGTAACAACCAGCTGGGTCGTTACACATTTTGTGGTAGGTTTACCACAAAATTTGAGAAAGTTTGATTCCATTTGCTTCGTTGTTGGTAGGTTGACCACGTCGACACATTTCATTCCCGCGATGACTTCTTACACTTTAGAGAGGTTGGCTCAAATCCACATTAGAGAGATTATTTGCTTTCATTGTGTTCATGTCTCTATCTTTTCTGATTGCATCACGTAGTTTACGTCGCACTTTTGGAGGGATGTTCAACATAAGTTGGGCACAAGGGAGCTCAGGATATCATTTCACACGTAGACGGATAAACAGTCCGAGCGAAATATTCAGATACTTAAGGATATGTTAAGATCATGTGTTATTCATGTTGGAGGCCATTACGATCACCTCCTACCATTGGCAGAACTAGTTTACAACAACAGTTACCAGTCCACTATTCAGATGGCTCTATATGAGGCCTTATATGGTATTGCTTTTCGGCTGTTGGTTTGAGCCTGGTGAGGCTAGTGTAATTGGTACTGATATGGTCTGTAATGATTTAGAAAAAGTGGAGTTGATTTAGCAGAGGCTTCGCACAGATCAACACAGGCAAAAGAGTTATGTATACAACAAGGTTCGCAATGGGGCATTCATTGATGGAGAGAAGGTTCTTATAAGAGTTTCACCTATGAAGGGTGTGATGAGGTTTGTGAAGAAAAGCGAGTTAAGCCTGGCATTTATGTCATGACCCAAAATTCCACCAAGGTCATGATGTCACCTATCCTCCAATAATAGGTAAGCCAACATGCAATATAGGTCTAATACAACAAAACAAGATATAATAAGACTGAAATAGAGAAAATAGCATAATAAATCTTCAACAATAGCTGACATATGGATACCACAACATCAAATCTCCAACCTAGTAATACGAAGTCATGTGATCTAAAATTAATACAAAGAAATATATCAATAATATAATACGGTCACATTGTAAAGATAATAACATGAAAGATATGGAAAGGGAACCTCAAAGTTCTACGAGTGATCATGCAACACTACCTTGGGTCCTCTATATCAGCTACAAGACTCACTCCTAAGTCCGCTACCGCCAACGGCCAGATATATAGAAGTGTGGTATGAGTACAGGACATAGTGTACTCCGTAAGTATCAAGACTAACTCAGTGAAGTAGTGTCGAGGTTAAAATCATGTGACACCTACAAATAAAATAAGCATGTGCCGTTCATAATGATTTGCAATGGGAATATAACAAAAGATACAATATCATCAAATTTCATATCAAGAGATATCGACTCAACATGTATAATTCAATCTTGACAAATAAATTATCAATATATAATAGAGGCATCGAGTATCATGTTAGAATTCAACACATAAGCATATATAAAGTATAACAACGCATAAAAGATTTATTTTCATGGTTAACACTTCCACCTTTATGATAAAAACTCACCATCATCGATTTCTCTATCATAATCAATCAAATTTCTCATAATTTATCACAAACCACGTGTGCGCTATCAAGAGAGAATCACGAGGGGGCGATCCTAGGGTGGATAGATCCAAATTCAAATGTTAAATAATTTGATACTCGTGCAAAATAGTAACAGTATCATCATAAATGCACTGTAAGGACCCCATGCCACCACAATAACAATATCACAATAACCCCACAAAAGAGACCTCGTGCCATTTTCAAATCAACCTGCTCAATATGTCCATATGTGCCATATTCATATTTGAAATATCATTTCATCATAAAAGAGACATTTGCTCACATTTGATCGATAAGCTGCACAAGGACATAATATTAATAACTTGTGGATGTGTGCATAATATTTGAAATATGACTACGGCTAAATCAAGAAGAACCACAATTTCACAAATTGTCCATCTTGGCCAAATAAGAAATAGTGATCATAAACATGATCACTGGCATGAAAAGATAAGCGCATTAATTAATAAAAATAATTAAACATAAATTATATAAAATACACAATCCAAACAAGGCTTAATAAAAGATTAAAGTCAAATTCAGCCATGATTTATACATAGCACCCGTATATACGCTCGTCACCTCTCATGTACGTAACTTCACACACATTCCAATTAAGCAGATAAGGTCCAATCCTAAGGGTTATTCCATTACAACAAGATTAGACAAGATACTTATCTTAAAAAGCCAAATAAAACTTTTAAAATTGCAATTCCTTTAGAAATTACCCTCAATCGGCTCGAATCTAGCCAAGTAATATTTAATAATGTTAAATAGCATCATACGAATCAATTTAAAACGATAAAGCTTCAATATTTAATCAATTCCTAAAAATTCAAAAAAGTCAACCCTGGGCCCACAAGGTTGAAACTCGAGTCTGGCAGTAGCTCTCATCTGTCCATAACCTCACCAGTCCAAATATGTGTGCCCAAAATATTAATTTTCACTCTATTAAGTTGTAGGCAAATTTCATCTCAAAATTTCATATTTTAGACGTTAATAATACATTTAGATTCTTAAAATAATTCCAAAAATTAGTAGAAATCACTTGCTCCTTGGTCTTCTACGAAAATCATCTTCAAAAGTCGTTCTCTCCATGTCTAGGGTTCAAAATATGAGATAATAGGCTAAAATCCCATTATGACAACTTAAAATAGTTTGCCCAAGGGTAATCTTCGCAAATGCGGCCCAAACATCATGTTCGCAAAGAAAAATATACCTCTGCCTTGAAATACTATATCACAAATGCAAAGTCCCCCTAAGGAATGCGAAGCCTACCGCATAGCATCCATCAGGAACGCAACGCTGCTTGCACAAACACGAAGGCCAAACTCACATCCTCAGCTTCTCTTTCGTGAACGCGACTCCCTCCGCACAAATTTGAAGCACCGCTAAAATAAGACATCATGAATGCGGCTCACCAAGCGTGTATGCGAAGAAAAAACAACCTCCAACCCAACTATTTTATCACGAGCGTGAGGCAGCCTGGGAAAACGTGATGAACACCATACACCAACACACCAGCCATCTCCAAACATGCTCTGGGTGCTACGAAACTCACCCGGCCACTCGGGACCCTATCCAATTGTCACGACCCAAATCGATGGGCCGCGACGGGCACTTGGTACCTTACTCAACTGAGTACCCATGTAACGTATCTTTTCATATCATACTCTTATAGGTAAATGAAATGGAAAGGCTGTCGTGAGATAAGTAAAATAAAACATGAGGAAATACTCAACTTGATATACCGACTTATACATATGACGTACGGGCCTATAAGGCCGACATGATCCTTTATATACTCCAAACATAGCTTGTTAAGGCCATAAAAATATCCGTATACATGACATCTACCTATAAGCCTCTAAGAGTACATAATACCATAAAGGTCGGGACAGGGCCCCGCCATACCAAATAATACACGTTTAAATAATATTGACCAAACAGCAACTCCGGAGAAAATAGAGCGCACCAACATCTTCTGCTGAGCTGATAGCCTACTTGGAGGACTCTCGACCTGTCTATCGGGACCTGCGGGCATGAAATGCGGCGTCCCCAGGCAGAAGATACGTCGGTACAAGTAATGTACCGAGTATGTAAGGAATGAAAATCAGTAAACATGGAGTAAAAGACTCAACATGTATATCTCAATGGATGTGTGAATCATTTAATATTCTAATGTCATGCATATGCGTATAAATGTCATACCATGCATGGGTATATGCGTTCATAACATCATCAAGCCTCTGAGGGCATCCCATCATATCATATCGCCCACTGTGGGCAAATCATCAACGTATACCAGATGATCAGGTAGTGGTGCGTATATAACGTCGTAACCTTTTCCCATATCCCATATACATATACTATACATATAACGCGTATATAACGTCATCAGGTCATGGGTCAATGTACATGTATAGATGAATGTAATGCATGAGAAATACGTCAATAAAATCTTTCGTAATGTCATAAGACCATTATGCCTTTGATTAATATCACAAAATAAACTTTTTTCAACTTACGTATTTTTCTAAGACCGATGAACAAAATATGTAATAATAAGACACAAGGAAATTCAAGAACATACACCTCTAATACTTCTATGAATAGAGTTATTTATGGAAGTTGTGCATTTGCTCGTTTTGTTTGTATCGTATGGATCATGCAATAAAAAAAGAAGGAATAGCCTTAACATACCTTACTTTAATACAAAGTAATCTCCAACTTGCTACGATACGGAGAAAACCGACGTTATAATCGTGAAATTGTCGAAGAGACAATCATGATTGATTCTTGCGTCAAACTCACCTTGAATATTCTTGTAGAAATTGTTGGTATCATAAATTTTATTCAAAGTAAATAAAACCGTGAGAACTACAGATTCTTGTTATTCCTCTATTACAAAATGATATAAAAGGTCATATAATAACCAAGAGTTATCCAAAGGACTCTTACGTGGCAACTCATGTTCTTTACCTCTTCATGCACATTTGTGCCACTTAGCTTGACTTAATGCCGTGTGGCAGTCCCAAAAAATATCCTTATCCACTTAATCAATTTTCTCATAATTAAGAATTATTTCAATTTACTTAAAATAGTACTCACTATCATGGTCATGTGGTACCTTGTATAACATTAGTCCATAAATATCGGGTATCATAGCTCGGACCGTATTTTATGCCAAATTGAAAAAACTTCGACGAAATTTATTTCCTTCGATTTGCTTACCCTCTCGCCTTCACGGATTTACTTATCACTTGTTTGAAATAGCATAATACTTATACCCAAAATAATCTCATTTCCGAACTTACGTCGAGTAACTTACTGCGAACTTTATCGTACGAAAATACGGGATGTAACATCATTCCCCCTTTGAAACATTCATCCTCGAACGTTGACTGATGCACTTATCATTATCATAACCTATAGTTCTTTTGAATACTTTAGTATTCTTCTTGCCATCTAGGCAACTGTTCTTATCAATAAATCCAAAGGCTAGGGCATTCTCCCCTTGTATGCCTCTTTCTCTCACCATGACTTGTGGTCAGAATTCTTCCAGTATTGTAATTGTTGCTACCTTCTGCCATGCAGCTTGTACGACTTTTTCCTTGTATGTGCGCCTATGGGACAATTCTCTCCTCTTTCCTCTAGCTTTTAGCCAATATCTAGGCCTCATTTTGTAAACATTTACATATCTTATGTTGGACTTACTGTGATGACCCAAAAGGGTCACCTTAGGTAATTTAAGCTATATCTGTGTTCCGAGGCTCCAAGAGCCTCAGTTAGTCTCACCTCGATATGCGTGCGCAGCCCGGGCGTGTGGCCGGGAAGCTATTATGTGAAAATTTGATGAAAATAAGTTTTGATAATTAATAAATGAATATAGTTGACTTTGGTCAACAATTCTGGTAAACAGACCCGGACCCGTGATTCGACGGTCCCGGAGAGTCCCTAAGAAAATATGGGGCTTGGGCATATGCCCGGGGCCGAATTCCGAGGTCCCAAGACCGAGAAATGAATTTTTAAAAGAAATTATTTTCTGGAAATATTAAAGGAATGTGAAAGAGAATAATTATGTGAAAACCTTGTTACCAGGCCCGTGTTATGGTTCCGTAGCCCAGAACAGGTTTATTATATATTATTTGTCTTATCGTTAAATTTGGTGTAAAACGGGTGTGAATTGAGTGGTTTCGGATAAAAAATGAGGTTTTGAGGTTTTAAAGAATTTGAAATGCGACTTAGAAAGTGATGTTATGTTCCCGAGGTCCGAATGAGATTTCGAGATCGGGAATAGTTCCGTGGTGTCATTTATAACTTATCTGCAAAATTTGAGGTCATTCCGAGTGGTTTAGGCCGGTTCGACGCGTTAAAGTGAATTCTAGAATTTCAAGTCCTTAAGTTTTGAATTCAGGGGTTTTGGAGAGTGATTTTGAGTTTTAGCGTTGTATTGAGTGTTCCGTGAGTTCGAGCAAGTCTGGTTAATGATTTGGCACTTGTTGGTATTTTTGGACGGGGGCTCAGATGGGCCCAGGTGCCTCCCGGACCCCGTGCGAGGCCAAAAACCAGCAAAAACCACTGCTGGTGCCTAGCAGCTGGTGTGACCGCAGGTGCGGGACCGCCCCTGCGGTCCCAGCCACGCAGGAGCGGACCCCAGCCCCTTTGCCCAAGTCCGCAGGCGCGAGACCGCATGCGCGATCCAAGCCATCGCTGGCGCGATCCTTTCCGCAGGGGCGACCCAACTTCCGCAGGAGCGGGACCGCTGGTGCGGCTCCCAATCCCGCAGGCGCGAGCCCAGGGTCCCAGGCCCTTTTCCGCAGGGGCGACCACTTTCTCGCAGGCACGGGACCGCACTTGCGGTCCTATTGTCGCAAGTGCAGAAACCCCTGTTGGTAGCCCACTTAAATACTCCAAAATTTCGGGTTTTTCTTTCATCCATCTTCAACCTCCATTAGAGAGCCTCCAAGCTTGGGCATCACCATCCACGACCACCCACTGTAAGAGGTAAGTAAAACCCCATGAAACTTCTAATTTTTACAATAATTCCTATCTTAATTCACTAATAAACCACCTAAAATCATTCAATTAGGTAGTAAACTTTAGGGTTCTTAGGAATTTCGTGATTTTCCATATTAGGCCATAAATTCTTGAATAAATTACATAACTTCGATCCTTAGACACCGAGTAACTGATTCCTCCACAAATTTTCAAAAA
>ML295602.1:129277-142994 GCA_005239495.1 Nicotiana undulata | reverse complement strand
TTTAGACGGGATACTCACTGGGTACATATTTATTTAATATGTACTCATGCTGCACTTTCTTTTGCCTTCTGTACTTGACTGTACAGATCCGGAGGCTGGCGCATCTGATTATCAGGCCGGTGCTAGATATTGATAGCGTGGTCATACTTCACGGTGAGCTGCTTTCCCGGCGACTTCCTAGCAGCACCCTGGAATTCTTTTGTTATATTCTCTGTCCATTTCATTCAGACGGAGACTCTGTATATATTGTAGTCATTGTATATTCAGTAGTTGCCCATGGCACTCGTGACACTAGTTCCTGGCACACACGCGTAGTGTATATGTATATCTTTTGGGTTCGGGTTGTACATGCATGTGTATGTTTTATTTCAGCTTTGTATCTACTATGACTTTACCTTTACTCAAGGCTAGTATCATGTTAGTTGTTATAAACTGGAAATCTTTGACTTGTTAATTAGATGGGAAGGGTATCACTTAGTGTAAATTGTGTTGGCTTGCCTAACCCCGTCGTTGGGCGCCATCGCGACCTGAATCGAGATTTGGGTCGTGACATGTGCTCTCGGGTTTCTTCTTCTTTTGACTACACATAGGGCACCTAGGATCAATATTGATGCCTACCCGTGCGAGGTAGCTTCTGCAAGGGAGTCTATTATGAAGACAAAGCCATAAAAAAATTTAATTTTGTTAGGACATGAGAGGGACCATATCCATTCATACACTTGATTGTTTTTTTGTAATGGTTCTAGTAAACTATAGCAACTTTTGCTGGTGAACTGGCCTTTAGGGGTTAGATTCCATATGGCAGTATCCGTGATATTCTTCTTGTGACGAATATGGACTTGTTGTATTTTGTTTTGGATATCCTCAGGAATATGCACGGTTAGTTTTGAAAAATTCCACTGCTTATTGTATTAGATATCTTTAATATTAATATTATAAGTACCCATTGTTATAGGCCCTATTATGGATTCTCTCAGTGTTAAAGAGTTGGGAATCCACTTGGTATCCCAAATGTTGATTTTGGACTTTAGGTGAGGCTCCCAAGAGAGTCCTATTTTGCAAGTGTGCCAGCCTTTAAGGATGGCTTTCCATATCATGGAGTTGTTTGTCAGAGAGCATGTTTTGCCATATTTAGTAATGATTAAGTTAGCCCAAGGAGAGGTTGAAGGAGTAATTAGTCTCATACAAGGCTAGTTAGATTGACAATATTTTTATTGTATGCACCATGAATTCCTAGACCTCCTGATGCCTTTGGTTGACACACATCCCTCCACTTTACTAGATGCATTTTTCTTTTCTCATTTGATCCCCAAATGAAGTCACGTTGAATTTTGTCAATGTTATTTATTATTTTTTTGGTAACATGGTGTATTGCATTTGGTAGTTTGGTATTGAGTTAAGACAGGACTGTGCTAGAGTTGTGCGGCCCGCTATGTTTAGAAATCTAGTCTTTCAAGAGGCAGGCTTTGTTCTCATCCTATCAATTATGAAGAGGTAATCTTTGGTTTTGGGGTAATGTGAGTGAATTGGAAAGCCTAAGTAGGTTCCAAATGTGTCATATTTTTTAATCCAAGCTTGTGGGTGATTGTATTTGTGAGAGTAGGAGAGCAATTTTCTGATAGGAGCATTTTAGACTTAGAATAATTAATCTTTTGTCCCGATAAGGTACAAAATAAGTCAAGAGTTGATTTTATAGAATCACAAGACTAAGCATTGTCCTTGTCCATGAACGTAAGATCATCCACAAAGAATAAATGAGCAAACTGAGGACTATTCTGGCCTATAGTAATAGAGTCCCATTTGCATAAATATAATTGATATTCTATGTTCCTTGAGAGTAATTCTAGACAAATGATGAAAATATATAGCGATAAAGGGTCACCCTGTCTAATGCCCCTACTAGGCTCAAAATAATTAGTGACATGTCCATTAAATAAGAGATAGGTATAGAGCTTGTAGAAATACAGTTCATTAGAATATTTGTGAATTAGGAGGGAATTTGAAGAATTTTAGGGCGCTATAAATGAAGGACCATTCAATTCGGTCAAAAGCTTTTTCTAAATCTATTTTTAATAACATTTGACCTTGTTTTCCTTTAATTTTCCTAAGATTTGAGACAATTTCCTGGATGACAATGGCATTATCCATTTCCCGTCTATTTTTCATGAAAATTGATTGAAAGGGACTAATTAATTTGGTTAAGAATGGTTTTAAACGGTTAGCCAGTATTTTAGTGATAGTTTTATAAATAGTATTACATAGCCCAATTGGCCAGAAATTCTAATTTTTGGAATTAGGCAGATGTATGTTTTGTTAATATCTCTAGGAATAGATTCACTGGTGAATATGTCATGGCACATGTTAAGGACTGATTGTCCTATTATGTGCCAATACTTTTGGTAAAAAAAAAAAAGGATGCAATCCATCAGGTTCCGGTGCCTTAAAAGGCTTAAAGGAAAATATAGCTTTTTTGATCTCACTATCCACTAATGGGGCATCTAAGGGGCTCAGGTCAGTGATGTTGGTGCTTGTATCTGAGATATGCACATTAGATATATAGGAGCACTCATGGGAAGTAGCAAAGATTTTTGAGAAGTAATTTGATATATAGTTAGTGAGGATGGAATGGTCGTTTATCCAATTGCCTTCATCGTCTTTGAAGTATATTATCATATTTTATCTTCTCCTAACGGAGGTAGATATATGAAAACATTTTTTATTCGCATCTGTCTCGTTTAACCACATGATCCTAGATCTTAGTTTCCAATAATCCTCCTCTATCTTTAAAAGGTCATTGTAGTTCTGATTTAAAGTTCTCTCAAGATTTTGAAGGAAAAGACTAGTGGTTTAATTTTTAAAATTTTGAATACCATTTAATCTAGCTAAGAGTCTTTTTTTTCCCCCTATAATATCCCCAAATGTTTTGATTTTCCATTGCTTAACACAGTTTCTAAAGGAGTTACTAGAATTAATATAGTCATTATCTGACCAATTATCCTTTACAAGATTATGAAAGTCAGGATGCTTGCACCAGAAGGTCTCTAGTCTAAAGGGTTGGTTATGATTATTTCTAATCCTAGGAATTAGATTAATTAATAGGGGGTATGGTCTGAATGAGTTTTAGGCAAATGTGTGACCGAGAAATTGGGGAAAGTGTCACACCATTCCTGATTTCCTAAAGCCTTGTCAAGTCTTTCCATTATCAAGCCCCTATTTTTATGTCTATGGTTGGACCAAGTGAATGTACAACCCTTGTACCCTAGGTCCATAAGATTACAATTATCTAATCTATTATGTAAAAACTGCACTCTATTTTTATTCACTAGTCTACCCCCTATTTTTTTATGGGAACCTAGTATATCATTAAAGTCTCCTCCAACTAACCATGTACCCTCATAATTTATAGCAATATGTTCAAGATTATTCCATAAGGTATTTTTGGCCTGATAATTAGTACTAGCATAAATAGTTGTAAAAAGTCATGATTTTTGAATTGGAAGTACCTCAATGGAAGCATGAATTTCTTGATTTCTGCGTGTGAAGTTTTGGACAGTTACCACATCCGTCTTGTACATCACCACCATGCCCTCAGAGTGTCCTTCAGCTGGTACTTCAATGAGTTCACTAAAGCCAAAATCTTCTAGCCAATTTTCATGGTTGATCAACCTAGATTCTAGTAAAACAACCATGCAAGGATGGTGAGTATCAATCATCTGTCTGAAGTTCCTATGAAAGTTATCATTGTTAACCCCCCCCCCTAATATTCCAGAATATTATATTAGTTGGGTAATTCATTGGATGATTTTGTGGTTGTGTCACTGCCTCTCCATTCTCCCTCACCGCTCTTGGGAATATTGGGTTTCTCCTCAAGGAGGGAACCAATATCATGGCCCTGTTCCCCACAGTTGGATCCTGAGGAGGCCTTATGTCAATTGAGCATAGCCCTAGGGGATAGGTGATCACATGCCCCTTCTCCTGCATCTCCCGGAATAAGAATACCTTTACCCCGTCTAGGTTTATGGGTTCCTCCTCCATTTCTGCCTCTACGTGGTCTTGTTCTGGTATTGCATGAGGGTATGGGGGGTTGCATGTGGGATCTCCTGGTTCACCCCTTGGCCTTGGGGATGGTTGTTGGCTTCCCAGGGCCAGAAGATGGGGTTCAACTGAGTCAACATCTCGGATGGAAAGAAGGGAAGGTCTGGAAGGATATTTTGTGGTTGGAAGGTGTTGAAGTGAGGGGGCATGTTCCATTGTTGAACCATTGTTTGGACAAGATTTGGGTTCATTGAGGGAGCCAGAGGTTGTAGGATATTGTTGAGCCATATTTGGTTTAGATAATTGCTCATGGCTAGACCAATCCCCTCCGATACTAGTTGAGCTAGGAATTGAGTGTTTTGAAGAATTACCACTGTCTCCTGTCCATTCACTTGAATGTTGAAGGATATCGCCTGCCCCATTAATCCCAGTTCCATCCAGGATAGTGGATGATAGTCGTGGGCTTGTGGGGATTGAACATAAATCACTTGGGGCTGGGGTGGTGTGTTGGGTATATTGTCCATTGTTTGGTTGGGAAGTTGCCTGAGAATGGAGATTAATCTGTGTCTCCTCCTTAGGGCAGATGAGATCCTTGGCATTTTGATCTTGATTTTTGGTATTTAATGTGTTTCCAGCAGGCGTGAATGAGGGGCTAGGGTACAAAGATAGAGCATTGGTTATAGGTTTAATGATTGGAGTGTTTCCCTGCATGTCATATAATTGGTCTGATTCTAGATTTATAGGGAGAATTTGGAGAGTTTTTGGATCTTTGCCAAGTTTAGGGTGTGCTGCCATTTGTAGATCAGTTGGGAGAGATAGGGTTAAATGGCATGCATGCTTGTCTTGTTCAGATTGTGAAATCTTTAAAGTCGGGTTGTTACTTGTAGAGTTGGTTTTATTAGGATTTTTAATTGATTATTATTTTGATGTGTAGGATTAGGGGTCTCATTTAGATTGCTACTAGCCTCTTTAGTATCTATTTGCATGCTACAGTGATGAGTTGTGGATTTGTCTCGCATGCAAGAGTCTTGCATATCCACATCAGATATATTGTCATCCACATTTATCGTGTGTGGAATTATTGGTTTTTATTTTCTTTTAATTATTGTTAATATCCAAAACCATGTGTGCCTTATCTAGGCTAGAGAAGTGGTTTTGGGTGATAGTAGTGGTTTTACTAGAGTTCATTTTTTCAGCCAAGTTTTTTGCATCCTTGACCTTGTATTGAAGAATTTTTGTGTCAATATACTTACCAGTGTTTGCATTGTAAAGATTTACAGGGATACCTGACATTGGGTTTGTTTGATTTGGTAGTAGAGTTGAATCCTTTTTTTGTTGGTCGAATTTTCTTCTGTTCTTGCCAAAGTTGACTGTTTGCCATTCTCCTTGTTGGGACTCCTTTGTTTGATCTGGAATGGGAGGATTATCGATTGAAAGATCTACACTGATTTCCTGAATATGCGTACAAGTGATGGTTGGGTGACCTAGACGACCACATTTAAGGCATAGTAGATTGCCACCCTCATAATGTATAACTTGTTTATGGACTCCTATGAAGATGAAAGGTGGAACTGGAATGTCCACGGGGATTTCAACACAAAGTCTTGCATATCTACCTCTAATTGTAGTAGATGTGCAAGCATCAATTTTCAGTAATCGACCAATATAATTTCCAATCTTTTGTAATAACTTTCCATCGTAAAATTCCGTCGGTAATTGTGGCAGCCTAACCCAGATTGCAGAGGAAGTCAATTTTTCTTTACTTGCCACAAAATTTGGTTTCCATTTTATAACGGAAAGGTAGTATCCGTTGATGAACCAGGGGCCTTGGTGTAGCGCCTTCTCTAGATTTTCTCTTTTCTTGAATTCGATAATGTAGTAGTCCTCCCCTAGATCAATAAAGGAGAAGGTTCCGATGGTTTCCATAGGTCCTGGATCCCTTTTTTGAGGTATTGGTGCATCATCCTTTTCCCTAGTAATTTGATAATAATAGAAAATTGCCAAGGTTCATAGATCCTTAGCTTATCTTCCTCCGTGAGGGATATCATTTTAATACCTTGACTGGGGGAGTGCAACGGTCAAGACATAGTTCCCATTGTGTCTTGGAAATCAGTTGTTACGTCCATATTAATTGCACTTGTCGTAGTTGAACATTAAATTGGTCGATGAAATTACTACATCTTTGTATGATTAGGTTTGTTGTATGTCCATCTGTTCCTGGTTTGGGTGGATCTGTACTTGTCCATCAGGAGGTTTTGGGGGGATTTTTGAGTATTGTTCATCGGTTTTAGATTCAAAAGGATGAGTTTCCTTCATGACCAAAAGAGAGAATAAATTGGTATAAAGAGGTTTTATGCTATATTTGAATATGCTATAATGTTGCATTCTCTCTAGTTGTGTGTATTTTCTTCTGAAAGTAACTTATAATCTGTTACTTACTTATTTTTGGTTCATTATGTTTTACTCCATCCAAATTAATTTTGAAGCATAAGTATTAAATCCTAAATTTATTTCGCCTCCATTTATCAAACACTAATTTTCTGATCAAGGACCAATTTGAACCAATTTTCAGTCGAATTTTGTTTAATCGCGAGAAGCAAAAATGAAGGGTGTGTTTGGTATGAATTTCCAATTTTCTCATATTTGGTTGATTTAAATATTTTGTAAAACATTTTCCTTATGAACTCATTTTCCTCCAATTGGAGGAAAATGTTTTCCTTATCAAGAGAAGGGAAAACATTTCTAAAACTCCTTCTCAACGTTCCCACCCTCACCAATGTTTGCGCAAAAAATGCTAAGCTTTTTTGCTAAACCAATTAATAAAGTAAGTGACGGATAAATCTTAGCCAATCATAATTAACTCTAGATCTAAGCAAAGTGAACAACGATAATCGCACAAGATCAAGTTTATTCTTCTCCCTGGTTTATAAAAAGACATCAAACATAAATGATAAGCTTACTTCTTCGAAGCAGTGTTCGATATTTGTAAGAGAAAAAAGGGAAGTAATGCTATTGCTTATTATGAGACCTATCTCAGTTGAATCTGTTGTGGGATCCTCTCTCATTAGTGACTAGAATCTAGGCTCTTAATCTTGTTAGAGACCTTCTTCTACTCTTCTGTTCTCTTCCCCATGTTTTTTGGAAGTCAGTCCCCCCCTCTTCTTGCTATCTTACCTCCTATTTATACTACACACGTTCCCGTTTGTCCAGTGGTCTTTAACCAACGGGTTCTCCATTGGTTCCGGTTTTCCCCCTTTACTTCATGGCAGGCGTTTCGTCGTGCAAACTCATCATTGGCTAGATCTCGAGCATGGACGAGATAGTTGGTAGGGTCGTATTTTACGAGCGTGGTCACGGCTCAGTCGACCCCTTACTGCTTCCTTTAGCGTCGGCCTTATGGACATATTTTGACCTATATAGTTAGTCTATCCTCCTGTTGGGTTCGCCTTTGAGCGAGCACGATGGGCGGACCTTGTTGTTTCGAACGTCGACATCTGAACATTTGATCGTCATTGGACGAGAACGATGAGTGGGCCTTGTCGCTTTGGACGCTTAAAACAGTCTTGGGCGGTGGGCGCGCGTTCCTCAATGAGGTGAATGCGTGACATTTTGAAGGAATCGCCAGACTTATATCAGTTGAATTGACATTGATTCATCAGGTGTCATTATGACACACGTTCGTTTGGTGAGAGTCTCATCGTTTCTGGTGCCCCTTCCGCTACTTTTGAAAAAGGCGACGCTTCATTTTTTCCAACTGACGTCTCTTTATCTATAAATAAGGGACTTTTGTCTTGATATGACATTATCAAAATCGTTTTCAAGAAGAATTTTCTAAAATAACCTACTCTTTTTTGCTCGTTCATACTTCTCAAGAGTGCAGATAACCTTTGTGACTGTCATAAAGTTTTCCCCATATTCCTGACTTCTGCTTTCATTCACAATGGCTAGTTCTTCTTCGAACCCTAACCCAACTGTCAATGCTCCAGTGCCGGAGGATGCTACCCCCTCCCTTGAGGGGATGAATTTGATAGAAGACGGGAGTTTTTCGACGGTTGATGAGGTGGTGCCTCGCCCGGGGAAGCCACATAATGAATTTAACTATGCTGCCGAGGATGAGCCTGCGTCGGCGCTCTCGGTGATGGACGCTGCGACACTGGAAACCTTCAAAATCAAGTGGAGGACCCCGAAACACATCAAACTTGTCCCACCGGGAGGTGACATAGTTCACTTGCATCGCCCAGGGTACTGCGCCTTCTACGCGTATCATTTCGTAATTGGATACACGCTCCATCTTCCTTCATTGGTTGCGGACTTCTATTGTTTCTATGAGGTGTGCCTGACCCAGTTTACCCTGTACATATACAAGCTTTTTCTGATGCTTACCAAATATGTTGAGTTGGCTAGCCGTGGCCTTTCTCTCCGAAACATGATGCATCTCTTCATTCCCTACTTCCAGAGGGGGACTATGTTGCACCTCTTCCATCGGGGTACGAAGAGCCTGGTGGTCGGAATGGACGACATGACCAATTGTCGTTTTTGGGAGAGTTTCTTTTTTGTTTGCATGGAACATCTGGTGTCCAACCCTGTAGGCCCCCCTAGACGTGGAAATATTCCCGTAAGTATTCCTTTGCCCTTCAAATTTTGCTCCGTCAATTAGTTATTCATATTTGGTGATCTCGCTAGATGGTCATTGGTTATTTGCTCATGTTATCTTTAATGTAGTTGAGAGGTCCCCTCCTCCGCTAGTTGGGGACATCTGCGAATGGGTGTCTTCGGTTCTGCCTCACACCGTAGGGATTCGCGAATGGACGCACTTCCACAAGAGGTTTGGGTGCAGACCTACTGTTAGTAAGTCATTTTATCCCGTCCACGACCGCACTTTTTGCCTTGAATTATGCTTTTTACTTACGCAGAATTGCGCGTTGTTTTGACAGGTCAGAGTAGGCAAAGAAGGGTAAGGGCTCCCCCACTAGCGTTCCGCCAGCCGGCAGCCTTTGCCCGGCCTGCTTCGGTAACTTCTATGGGAAAAACCACGGGGAAACCAACCAGTATTCGAACCGTGCCTATGGTCAAAGCTGTGCTTTCGGAGGTTGCTCCCCAACCGGAGACTCCGGTACCAATAGTTCGCTTGTCGGACGAATATTCCCTCATCAGCAGCGGGGAGCCCCCGTCGAAGAGGCGGAGGATAATATTGGATGAGACCCTTGTAGCTGAGACGTCTTTAAGGGGTGACCCTACTTTGATGGTTCCTGAGGTCGGGGATGGGGCCGACCAATAGGCGAGGGAGAGGCTTGTGGCGGGCGCTCGGGAGGCTAGCGTATTGGAGGCCCGGGGTCCCAAAGCGGTCGTGGTCATTTATAGAAGACCCTCATCATCCCGGCAGAACCGTGCTTCTCCTTCAGCTCAAGAGAGAGGAAATGGTGTCGTGGTCGAGGACTATGAGACTGAGTCCGACATCGACCCCAAGGACATGAGGATATTCGAGGAGGGTTTTACTAGGACTCTGGTAATGGAATAGGGGCCTTCCCGTATACTTTAGATACCATCGGATCTTTATCTGCTACATGATATGGTGTAGTTGGTGTCGTAGTTTGATCTTCTCTGTCCTGCCGCTGCAAGTGGAGCTCTTCAGGCGGTCAGTGATTCACAGTTGTCGCGTGGTGTAGCCGCGATGGGCTAAAGGGCAAGTTCCTTTGCCGTCTTTTCTTTGTGACCCTTTACTTTTACTAATCCTTTCTCCCCTTTTCGCAGACTTATATGCTGGAAGTTGAAATTTCTCGTAAGGTAGAGAAACGGACCGAAATGTTTCTGAATATGGTCAAGAAGTATCAGCGGTATCGTAATAGATGTTGTGAGTTGCGTGAGCAGGTGCCGATACCTAGCCTACCAGGGAGGAGTTGGAGAGAAATGATGAGGATTTGATGCGGTCTATCGGCAGATGCAGTGAGCTTGAGGAGCTGTTTCACGCCAAGAAAGAGGAGCTCGAGGTGGGTGAGGGAGTCGCCGGGGAGTGCGAGGACCTTCAGGCCAGAGTGCGTTCATTGAAAGCTGAACTTGATCAAGGCGCTACCAGGGTGGATGCTCTTAGTGCCGAATGGTCGGAGAAGTTGGCCGAATTTGAAGGGAAGGTGGTCATGTTGGAGCAAGCCGAGCGTGCTCGAGGATCAGCTTTGGCGAGAGCCGCGGCGCTAGAAGACATTATCTGTGTCCTCAGATCTGAACAGGAATCTGAGAGGGAGACGACAACACTGAGGGAGGAAAGGCTCGAGGAACGCATTAATGAAATTGACAAGGAAGTTTCAAACTTGGGAGACCGGGTCGTGACCCTCGAGGCTAAGAAGGCGCATTTGTTGGCTTAGGTCGAATCTTCCTCTGCCGCTGTTCCTCTCCACTTACATGAGTTGTGGGTTTATACTTAAGCCCAACGGGATATATACAAGGGTTTGTGGGAAGCGGGAAGTTTTTCTGAGTCCGCCTTTGAAGATGCGCGAGCGAAGGCACGTGAGGCTCGCGTCAATTGTGGCTACGACCCCACGACACCGGAGGTTGGCAAGGGTGCCGATGCTGAGGATGCGCCTCTTGATGATGATGATGGGGAGAGCGACAGTGCATATGACGCCGAATGAAATGTTTTTGCAGCTTTCATACTTCGTTTTTGTTTTAGTTTCTTTTTATGTTCTTCATTGTTTTTCTCATTTACTTTTTGGTGGGCTTGTTTTGGACTTTTGTAAGGCGCGGCTGTTGCGCGCGTACATTCGAATGAAACAATTGCGTTGCCTATGTATCTTTAAATTTTTTTCCCCTCTCTTCGGTCTGTTGATAATGCATACTTTTTGCGTTGACTTACGGGCTTCTTCGTGACGAGTCCCTGATCCTTTTAGTAGGGAATCCGACCTTGCCCGGAGCGAGTGGGGACTCGTCGTTTTAGTCCGAATGAAGTCACTTTGGACTAGCAAATCCGGGCGAGGTCGACTTCTGACTTGCCGACATAGGCGGAACCAAACTTAATTCAAGCGAGACTGAATTCAAATCTGTCATCTTGGACGAGGTCAATTTTGACTTTTATATTCGAACGAGGTCGAATTTGGAATTTCCATCTTGGGAGAAGTCAGTTTCTGGCTTATATATTCGAACAAGGTAGAATTTTTAAATGCCATCTTAGGTGAAGTCAGTTTCTGACATATATATTCGAACAAGGTCGAATTTGGAATTTCCATCTTGAATTGCCATCTTTGCGACGACTGATGGCCGTAAGGGTGTCAATTCGAGCGAGGTCGAAGTTATAACCCATCGTAAAGTCGAGCAATGTCGGACTTTATTTTCATATGGCGATGGCCGATGGCCGTAAGAGTATTAATTTGGGCGAGTTTTAAGTTATAACCCATCGTAAAGTCGAGCGAGATCAAACTTTGTTTTCATTTGGCGACGATCGATGGCCGTAAGAGTGTTAATTCGAGTGATTTCGAAGTTATAACCCATCGTAAAGTCGAGCAATGTCGGACTTTGTTTTCACTTGGCGACGGTCGATGGACGTAAGAGTGTTTATTAGGGCGAGGTTGAAGTTATAACCCATCGTAAAGTCAAGTGAGGTCAAACTTTGTTTTCACTTGGCGACGGCCGATGGCCATAACCGTGTTAATTAGTGCGAGGTCGATGTTATAACCCATCGTAAAGTCGAGCGATGTCGGGCTTTCTTTTCACATGGCGACGACCGATGGACGTAAAGGTGTTAATTCGAGCAAGGTCGGAATTATAACCCATCGTAAATTCGAGCGAGGTCGAACTTTGTTTTCACCTGGCGACGACCAATGGCCGTAAAGGTGTTAATTCAGGTGAGGTTGAAGTTATAACCCATCGTAAAGTCGAGCTAGGTCGCACGTTGTTTTTACTTGGCGACGGCCGGTGGTCGTAAGGGTGTTAATTCGAGCGAGGTCGAAATTATAACCGATTGCATTATCTTTTTGGAGAACACCACTCGTCGTTGCATCGTTTGTGCATGCGCTGGGGCACATCCTGGTTCGCTTAGTTTTGCTTTCATTGGGGGACACTGCGTTTCCTGGGCGAGTCCCAGTTTGTTTAATTTTGCTTTCATTGGAGAGATCTTCTGTACCTGTTTTGTACCAACAAAAGATCATGATAAGTTAAACCCAAATGAAGTTTTGTTACCTTGGTCCGGCAAGTCGGTGAAAGGAGGAATGGCGCCATATGGTTGCCCGCTTCGTCTCGTGCTCAAATGGTGCTTTCAGACTTGGTAACCGTGATAGGCTTCACTGTGAATCACGTCTAGGCTTCTCGTGTGTTGGGTTTACATCTTTCTCATTGGGATATTGAGGCCAGGTCACAGTCCAAACCCGTCCGATATGCGCGAGTAAAGGAAACATGTCACACTTTGTTCATAAACCATCTAGTGCATATGGGTGCGAATATGAGGCAGGATATGCGTGATTTTTGAAGGATCACATGGTAAGCTATCGTCTCTCCCTAAGAGGTGGAAGTACATGTCAGTGTGTGAGGTGAATATGTCGAATGGGATTGAGGTCATGCCAAGCGCATAGTGACCGCGATTTCATTTTAAAATGTGCATATGATGAGACAAGTCCCTTGTCACAAGTGAGGTGCGGGCTTTGCTTAGACACCGGGTATGGTCTTGACTTTATGTGGAAATCTTACCCAGATTGGGTTGGTTACTTCAACCGTTTACCTTATACTTTTATAGGGTGGTGTTCGCACCGAGACGGTGAGGCCATGATAGCCGGGGAGCGGTGTTTTGGCTAGTTTTAGATCTAAAGAAAACTAGAATTTTGTCTAGAAAATCCCCACAGACGGTGCCAAATTGTTTGTGCAAAAAATTCTAAGCTTTTTTGCTAAACCAATTAATAAAGTAAATGATGGATAAATCTTAGCCAAACATAATTAACTCTAGATCTAGGCAAAGTGAACCATGATAATCGCACAAGATCAGGTTTATTTTTCTCCCTGGTTTATAAAAAGACATCAAACATAAATGATAAGCTTACATCTTCAAAGAAGTTTTCGATACTTGTAAGAGCAAAGGGGGAAGTAATGCTATTGGTAATTATGAGACATATCTCAGTTGAATCTGCTGTGGGATCCTCTCTCATTAGCGACTAGAATCTAGGCTTTTAGTCTTGTTAAAAACCTTCTGCTACTCTTCTGTTATCTTCCCATGTTATTTGGGAGTCAGTCCCCCCCCCCCTTCTTGCTCTCTTACCTCCTATTTATACTACCCGCGTTCCCGTTTGTCCAGTGATCTTTAACCAGCGGATTCTCCATTAGTTATGTTTTCCCCCCTTTACTTCATGGCAGGCGTTCCGTCAAGCAAACTCATCATTAGCTTGATCTCGGGGATGGCCGAGATTTTTGGTGGGGTTGTATTTTACGAGCGTGAGCCCGGCTCAGTCGACCCCTTACTGCTTCCTTTAGCATTGAACTTATGGACATATTTTGACTCATACAACCAATCCACTGCATACACACCACCTAACCTCACCCCACCCCCTCTCTCCAAAAACGCTTTTTTTGTTATCAAATTTCAGTTATTTTTTTCCGTCACCACCCACCCTATTACCCCCTCCCGCAATTTTTTTTAATTTTTTTTTTGTAATTTCAAATTTATATTTTTTGTTTTTCTGCCCCACTACCCACCCCCATTTCCCTTCCA
>ML295602.1:85207-129252 GCA_005239495.1 Nicotiana undulata | reverse complement strand
CCCCCCCCCCCCCCCCCACGCACAAAAAGAAGTTTATTTTTTTACTTTTTTTTTGTAATTTCAAATTTATATTTTTTCATTTTTCTGCACACCCCCCTCTCCTCGGGGAAATATATTTTTTATATATAGTTTTAGTTTTAGTTTTTTCATCTTTCGAGGTTCGAAATTATACAAGTTCCAAAGTTATGAGTTCAGAGGTTTATGTGTTTGGAAGTTTACGGGTTTAGAAATTATAAAGTTTACCAGTTCGAAATTTTGCGGTTTTGAAAGTTTAATGTTTCGGAAATTTATGAAATTTGTGGATTCATTAGGTTGTTGGTTTGAAAATATTTTCTTGAAAGGTATTTTCCACGGAGAATATTTTCCGTTATACCAAACACACCCGAAATGTCTAACATTTTAGGAGAGGGAGCATCTTTTTTTTTTCTTTTTAATCTAACTAATACTTGGCTCGTTTATTTGCATCAAAAATGAAGTATGCAGCTCCAAGAAGTGGTGGTTGATTTCGGATCTTAGTTGCAAAAGTCAAGCAACACTATTTTTGTGCTTTTGGTTCCCACATTCCTAATTGCAAAAAGGAGAAATAAAAAATCTCTGAGCTTTATTAATTAATCATATGAAAATGTGTAACGATCCGGCCGGTCGTTCTGTAGAATCTGCCTTATTATTACTTTTTTTTCCTTGTCATGCATTGCTTATACTGTTTATGATGTGTTGGAGTCGGTTGGCTCGGGTTCAGAATGAGTGTAGTGATAATTGAGACACTTAGTCTCTAAAATAGCCTTATGGTTGAAAAAGTCAATTGGGAGTTGACTTATTGATAAACGACTTCGTATTGCAGATTTTATGGATCAAATAGCTTTGTTAGGTGATTTGGGACTTAGGAGTGAGTTCGGAATATTTTTGTGATGTCCGGTGTAGAATTAGGCTTGAATTGGCGAAAGTTAGTTTTTGGTGATTTCCGGTCGGCAGTGGAAAATAGGTTATCGGGGTCGGAATGGAATTCCGGAAGTTAGAACAGGTTCGTAATGTCATTTTGGATATGTGTGCAAAATTTCAGGTCAATCGGGTGTGTTTTGGTTAGTTTCGACATCTTTGGTGAATTATAGAAATTTAAAAGTTCATAGGTTTGAATTTGATGTGATTTTGGTGTTTCGATGTTATTTTAGGTGTTCCGAGAGTGCAACTAAGTTTGAATGATCATATATGATGTGTTGGTATATTTGGTTGGGGTCCCGAGGGGCTCGGGATTGATTTTGGATGGTTAACGGGAACTTTCGGAGTTGAAAAGTGCAGCAAACAACTGCTGGTGTGAATTCACTGTTGTTTCCGCACCTGCGGATGTTTGATCGCAGGTGCGGGCCCGCAGGAGCACAAAAGGCACCGTAGGTGCGAAATTTGGCCAGCCCAGGAAAAACATCGCAGATGCGGACACTTGACCGCATTTGCAAGGTTGCAGGTGCAGAAGTGGAGCCGCAAGTGCGGAATTTGCCCGATTTAATGAAAAATTGCAGGTGCGGTCCACCTGAGTACAGGTGCGGACCCCAGGTGCGTGATTTTAGCCGCATGTGCGAAAAGCCTGGGCACAAAACTATAAAATGGAGACTTCGCGATTTTTAACCCTCTTTTCACCATTGTTGTGCGGGTTATGAGCCTTTTGAGGGTTTTTGAAGGGGAAAACGTTTGTGCATCATTGAGGTAAGCTTTTTGGACTTACTAACTCGATTATATGTGATTAAAGACCTTATTAACATTGTTTAATTGGAAACTCATTGGAAAAAGGGTAAACTAGGGCTTGAGATTATGAGACCTTTTAGGGGTGATTTGAGGGGTCATTTGGACTCCGATTTCAGAGTTCCTTATATTTACGGACTCGTGAGATGATGAGCATCTTGTTGGTATAAACTTTGTCGAGTTCCGATACGTGGGCCCGGGGGTCGGGTTTTGGCTAATTTCGGGAATTGTGCTTTAAATTGATATCTTTCGAATGAGTTTCATCCCCTTAGTATATCTTGATTTGAAAAATCTGAACTTGATAGATTTGGAGCACTCGGAAGTTGATTCAAGGGGCAAGCGTGTTGCGGAGTAGCTTTTCGGGCTAGTTGAGGTAAGTAATGTCTTTAAATCCTATCTTGAGTGTATGAAACCCCGGACTTAGCATCCTTTCACTGTTCTGGAGTGACGCACACACTAGATGACGAGTGTGGAGCATGCACGAATTGAGAAATTGGAAATTTTTTCTTTATGAGGCAACTATTGAGTTGCGATACTGCTTTTAAACCGTATGATATGTAGTATTACTATGTTTTGATTTATACTTAGGCTGTAAGTCATGTTTGGGGCCTAGTGCTGAACTGTTTAAACCCCTTGGGGGCTATTTTTATGATATTCTCATTATTTCGATCATGATTTTACACTCAGTCTTTCTTGCTAAATTGTTTTGACACTTAGAGTTTATTGATATTATTTCTTGTAATGCAATACTGTTTTGGGTCGAGAACCCCGTTCATTTATGGCCCGAGTGGCATGTTGAGAGTGTCTAACTGAGTGAGGCCGAGGGCCAATATTGTGAGGATATTGATGATATGAGAGAGGCCGAGTGCCTGAGAGATGATTGATGCCATGATTTTGCTTGTTTATAGCGCTTGGGCTGTAGGAGCCCATCTGGAGTCTGTACACACCCCCACTGAGCGCAGGTACCTACTGAGTGCGAGTGCTGAGTGACGAGTAATTGGGAGGTATGAGTGATTGTGAGGTTCTGAGTGTCTGTTACTGAGGGATGGTGAGGTGCTGAGTGACTAACTATGAGCGATGATTTGGCCCGAGGGGCAGTTTATAATGATATTTTCTGAGTTTTGATTATGATTTGTTTCATCTTTCAAACAGATATTTTGGGAGTTTTTACTGAGAAAAATTTGGAGAAATATACTTGTTCAAAGGATTTTTACAGAAATAGGTTTTCAAACTTATGTATTAAATGTATACTTTATGGAGGCTCGGTATTTTTCTACTTTGTGGATTGGTGTTCTGTGTTTCTTATCTTAAAACTTGATTTGTTTTCATTACTACTGAGTTGGCGTACTCATCATTACTCCCTGCACCTCTGTGTACAGATCCAGGTACTGGTTCTGAGCAGTAGTCACTTGCGTCCGTTCGACATCAGCTTTGGGATTTCGAAGTAGTTGTTCAGCGTCCAAACCTTCTCCATTTCCCTTCCTTCATTAGTATTTAGTATTTTGTTCAGAGACAACGTATTATGACATTAGCAGTATTATCCTTATTCTTAGATGCTCATGATCATTGACTCCAGTTCTGGGGAATAGTTAGACTGCCAAATTATTTATGCTTGCTTAAAGAAGAGAAATTTTTGTATACTTATCATGCTGGTTATTATTCAGATTTCAGAAACTATATTAAAATAAATGTGAAGATATATGATGGTTGGCTAGCCTAGTTCCACGATAGGCGCCATCGCGACCTGTTAGGATTTGGGGTTGTGACAAGTTGGTATCAGAGCTCTAGGTTACATAGGACTCAACGGTCATGAACAGGTTTAGTAGAGTCTTGCGGATCGGTACACAGACGTCTGTACTTATCTTTGAGAGTCTGCAGAACCCTTAGGAAACATCCCACATTATTGAATTCTTGTCATGCGAATCCATTTTTTCCAGCCAAAAGCGTAACTCCTTGAATTCCATTTCGTGTATTCGAATGCGCACGCGAGCGCTTGGTATCAGCTGTACATCGACAACTTGTAACTTCCATGGATGAGATGTGATTGTTAGCATGTTGATAAAGGGCCTGTCTGGAGGTCTTGAGGTCGGATTCTTTCTGTGACTTGAGTGATGAGATTTCGTTTGTGTGAGCACACGTAATTGGGGACTTATATGTCCGTTAGTGTCCTTATTGATGGAACTTTTTTACTAGGTGACTACATGGTGAGTATTTGACTTCTGTAATGAGTTAGAATATGGCTTCGAGTTATGAGTATTGAAGGACCTCTCGTGTAGTTTAGTTGTGGAGTGAAGTAGATTTTCCTATTGTGTTATGAGTTCCTGGTGATGCCTTTTGGGCCAACCAATGCCCCAACAACGTTCATGTATTTGATTAATGGTGTATTTCATCCATATTAACACTCCTTGTTATTGTATTTATTGATGGCATCTTGTCGTACTTTCGTAGTCAGGGGTAGCATACTCAACAATTGATGATGGTATTACAAGGATATAGGGAGGAGAAGCTTTGTGCGAAGTTGTCCAAGTGAATTTTTGGCTCAGTTCAGTAGCATTCTTGGGACACGTGGTGTCCAGTGAAGGTATCCATGTGGTCAGACGAGTATGAGTATAAATTCCAGAAGTTCAAGATTTCTTTAACCACATCTCCAATGCTAGTATTACCATCAGCTTCAGGTTCTTATACCGCTTATTGTGATTTCTCCAGGGCTGGCATTGGTTGTGTTCTAATGTAGGAAGGCATAGTGATTGCGTGATAGTTATGATTTTCTAAAGTGTGTAGGGAGATATCATTTTGAGGTTACGCAGGCAGGGGTATCTCCTGCGGGTTGTCCTGAGGTGTGTGACCCTTATTTTTGTCTGTAGTAAGTCCTCACTATCAGTAAATGATGTATGTTGAATTGGAGTTTAGATATCTTGTGGGAGTTGGCATGACCATTACCATGGTGAATGTAAGATTTGCATACGATTTGAGGGTTAGATGGTTTGGGTCATATGAGCTTATGGAGGATTTAGTTGAACCTCACCACAGTATGGTGGCAGTGATAGTGTATGGGCATCGTGAGTTATTGTTTGTCTTGACCTTTGGCTTTGAGCCAAGTGGGGGAGCTCGTTAATGATAAATTGATTGCACGAGTATGTGCCATAGTGGTAGGATCGAGGTATATTGGTGAACCGGATATGACCTGCTGAGGTGGAGTCGAGGAATGACTCGAGTAATGAAAAATTCTCCGATACAGGTTGTGATGTACTCTACGGGTAAATGTACCTTATTGATTGATTGAGTTGAAATTGTAAAAAGTGTAGTGTGTGCAGTGTAGGAGTGTGTTTGTTGCTTTAAATGCGTGGATTGCTTTCCTAGTATGTGGTTTGCAAAAGGGGTCAGGTCGTACTTTCTGTTTGGTCAGTATAATTGAAATTGCGTAGAGTGAATGACGTTCGAGAATGGTTCTAACGGATTCAAGGTTATATGTAGCGCTTGAGGATCTTCAAGGTGTGAATTGGGCTATAACTGAGATTTACGTGGAATGTGTCAAGACTTATGGCATTTTTTACATTATCATGGATTCTACATATCGGTATCCGGAAGGTGAAGGTAATGGCTTTAGATTCGAAGGAAGTCTCTTCAGGGTAAGTATTTGTTTAATGTGGTGTTTTGGGGATATCTGAGAGAGTATTCAACGGCTTATGAGCCTTAGACGGTATATCCTTATGCTCGGGTTTCGTGTGGTGAGTCTGGATTGAGAATTGCGGTATTATGGCAAGAAGAAGTATCAGTTCGAAGGTGAGTCAGAAGGAACTTGAATAATAGGACAGCTTGGTAGTAGGTCGGATCGGCACGATAAGGGATATGATTAGTTCTGTGGGTGTTACGAAGTAATGAGTTGTTACAAGTGTTTCTTGTCAGTTCTCTTGGGATTTGATGGCATGCGTAGCTTGGTTGAGTTGGAAGGCTTCAGTCCTGATGGTTTTGTGTTGTACAAATGGTATTCGTAGAGTTCTTGATGGTTTCTACCACGGTTAGAGATGTATATTTTTCTTCTGGCATGAGGGGCATGTGACGTATAGTCATTTTGCTTCTAGATGAGATCAAACAGAAAGGTTCTTGGCTAGTTGGGTACGTAGTTTTTTGTGGCTCGGAAGGGAGCATGAAGTTCTCATATTTATCATAGGATTGCATGGCATATGCGGTATTTTTTGTATAGTGGAGATTGCCACATGTGAGGTCACGGTTCAATTCTGGAAGGAAGGTCAGCACTAGCAGTTTCAGATGACTAGGTAAATGATACCATTATTGGGTGGCTTGATGATGGTAAACATTCAGAAAGGGCAATGTGTTTGAGTTAAGGGTTCTTCATTGGTATTGTGACGCTCTTTTGTTGGATCGACTGTTGATATTCAAGTTCGCTTGGTGGCACAGAAGAATTATAGGAGTATTCCTATGGAATGATTGAGTATTGGAGGCATGTTATATATTCGAGTGGTGTAGCTAGGATCATATATGGTAATTGGTGCACTTTATGGATTTCAAGACTGGGAGTTCTCATGAATAGGTTATTTTGTGGTTTTAGACCGTGAAGATGCGAGCAAAGCTAGTCAGATGTTAGTATGTGTCATAATTCAATCACTATGAACTTTCAGAGAGTTATCTATCTGTTGTGGGTGACCAGAGATGATTTAGAGTTATTGATAGGCCCAGTATGGGTAAGTTCTGCAACAGGTCGGAATTGTTGAGTCCGAATTGATATTGTTGAGGGATGTACTACTAGATTGTCATTTAGCTTATTCGTGTTTTGGAGTTATCTATGAGTTGCCTTTCAGTGTTTCGAGGTGTGGTGATTATTGGTTATATGTGATAAGGTACGGTTCTATCGGGGCTTTATAGCGAGAATGGGTAAGGTAAGTAATTGGGTGTTGCAGAATTGGGACGTATTGGTAATGTTCTTTCTGGTTCGGGTGGCATGGTATCGTCTGATTTCCCCATGGTTATGACAATGCACTTTGAGTACTTGATGTCGAATTTCGCCATCACGACCTGTTAGGATTTGGGGTCGTGACAAAATGACACATTTTATTTTCCTTCTCTTAGTTGTATTCCACTGGGTCATTTATCTTCCTCTGTCTTTTTTATCACTATTTCCAAGTGCATGCTCGTTTAATTTAAAGTGATCAACAGTTACGACGTACTCGTACTTTTAGGAGTTTGTTGCAAAACAGACAGTGCGACCAAGATTTAAGAGTTTAATTTTATACAGTGTTAAACATTCAAATATTATAAAAAGTAATGTTGATTCCCCATATATACGCATGTATATGTGACTGTCATGTAATAAAGTGACTCAAAATTTGGCTATCAAACCCATAATGACTTAGAATAATTGTTAACTAAGATAACTAAAATCAATTAATGTCCAAGATAATAAAGAGTAATGTTTTTTTTTCTATAAATCTACTGTTATGGAAATTAAACAAGTAATCAATTAAATCAATCAATAACATAAAATTTTATTGTCGGATTTTACTCATAGGAGATGAAGATTCTAGGATTGTGATCAGTTTATTCCTATTGAGTTCGTAATTCCATCTGTTAATCTGAATTATCTTTGGTTGCTAGTTGACCAGATTGTTTATTTAGATAGCATGTTTCCACAATACTATCCTTATATCAACAATATATCAAACCTATATTCTTATGGTATTGAATCTGTCATGAACTAATGCATTATGTCATTCAACAAAGCAAGACTGTTAGGTATATCTATCCTAACCGCAAAATCTTCTCCGAGCCACGGGTTCAGAAACAAGTGCTCTTTAATTCTCCTCTAATTTAAACATGTCTTTTCCAAGCATAGAATAGATAGTATGTTGAATCGGTAGCTATGACAATTCACAAGTTAAAACAAGAATTAATGTGACGACCCGATAGGTCGTTTTGGGTACTAGCCTTTATTTATGTCTTCGAGACCTCTGATAGCTTCATTTGATGTTATATGACTTTAGTGCGTGGTCCATATTGTTTTCAAATTTTTTTTACGTGAAATTTTAAAGAAAATGTGAATTTTGACTTTAAAACCAACTAGACTTAACCAACAACATCGCTTCAAGGTCAAAATTTTCTCTCTTCTCTCTCCTAAACGCTAAACTCACCGGCGACGCTCCCATGGCAGCCACGACCGGCGGCCAGCGACCACCAGTGGCTACAATGCCTCCCCAACCTCTCCCCACTTCCGCCCAAGCAGCTACAACCACAAACAACAATCCCCAACCCATGGATTATGAAAAAACCTTAAAACCTACTGCCATTAATGCCCCCATGCAAACCCTAGCTACGTTACCATTGAAACCAGTTGAGTTCCATGAACCAGTTGTGAAGTGGAAGAAACAAGAAGTAAAGCAATTTATAGTACAACAAGGGCTATAACTTGCAATTCTTGGGAAATTTTTGTATGGAAAGCCTGTTATTAGTGAATTACGTAAAGCAATTCCAATTCAATGCGAGATTAAAGGCCATTGTTCAATTGATTTAATTAAAGATTTCCTTGTTTATTTCTAGTAATTTGTGTTATTTCCTCTCATCAGTACCATCTCTTAGTCTGAATCTCTGAGTTCATGTGATTTGAACCTTATTTTTTTCATTAGGGTTTTTGATTTCCCGTTTCTCTTTGCCTGTATCATGTGTATCCCGTTTATTTGTGATACTTTCCTTTAATTGATATTGATTCCCTGTAATTGATACCTCACTCATCTCCTATGATGATTTTCTTACTGATTTCCAGCCTTTAAGTTATTTCTTGCCTTATTTTTATGGTCGTTTATGCTGTCAAACTGATTCATATGTATTTTCGTTAAATAGAATTTTTAACCTGGCCTTAATTACATTCTCTATACCTTTACTATACTTATGCTATTTTCTTATTTGTGATATCCAGCCTTACATGAATTCTGTCCTCATTTAGTATTTTCCTATTACCGTTTGATTTTAACTCCTTAATTAAAGGAAGTACTTGTACTAATTTCATTGTAATTGGTACATATTTCTATAATTACTGTTGAACTATGATTCTTGCCTTATTTTGTACCTAGTTTTAAACTATAAATACACTGCTCTTTCATTATCAAAAGGACACGAACACATTGGGTTCAAAACTCTCGCACAACCAAAAAACTCTTTGCTGCTCTCTTTTCTCTGGTTACTTGCATATTGTTCTAAGTCAGCCGGCTGTAAGCCAAGGCTGATTACTAAACTCTTTGGTTCTTCCTTCTGTGTTTACTATCTTCTATACTGGTATGTCCAGATTTCAATTCATGTTTAAAAAATAACATGTTTCTTTTACTACTTCAATTCATCCTGTTTCTAGTCTGTTTTTACTTGTGGTTTTGTTGTTCAACTTGCAACTGACATGTCTAAGTTACTGCTTTATCAGCATGCTTCTGAATCTGTCCCCCCCGCCTCCTTAGAATCAGCATGCTTATGAAATATCATCCCCCTTTCTATAGTGTGGCTCAATGTAACTTTGTTCTCTTGTATGCTTAACTAGTTTAGTATGAACATGTCTTTGGCAAGACAACTTGTACCCTATGTTCTGTGTTAACTATGAAGCTCATGTTGTACCTTAACCCTCTTAGTATATTGCTCATTTTTTACTTAAGTGCTCCCGTATCTATGTATTTACCGATGTGCTCTACCTGTCCCTAATTCCCCATTACCCTTGTGTGAAGGCTGGTGGTGCTAGGCCTGTCTTGTTTCTTTGTTCTATGTGTGATGCTGAACCTGTTTTATTTTTGAGTTGGTTATGTTGTTTGTTGATTGCCCTACTCTTTTAAAATTGTTTCATTGAATAAGTCCTCCCTTGTTTTACAAAACTACTTCAAGCAAGTCTCTTTTCAAACTGTTTTCCTACTTAAACCTTTTCAAAACTATGTCAAGCACTCTCACTATACTCTTAGACCTTTAAGTTATACCCCTATAATGTGTGACTGCTTAGGGATCCCTATGATATCCCTCTGAACTCTAATACATTAGAGCTGGCTCTTCCACACTGTACTTACTCAAGTATGGTTGTGAAACATGGGTGTGAGCACTGCCCGGGATCCTTTGAGGTCCTTAGGGAACGCTGACACACCCGGATATTAAGAAAGGCTATGAAACCATCTGGCATTGGAAACTATGGAAATCTTGGCCTATTTGCAGGCTCCCTATAATGTAACTTCTTATTTTCCTTATCTACTTATGTAATTCATTCAATACTGGTTTGTAATAATTTATTGTAAACGAATATTGGGGATGGATAGTAAAAATGGGAGGGTAGTTATATATGTTATCTATATCAAGGGTAGAAACCATGCTTTTAGGTTTACATTATTGCATGCGCACTAGAAATCCATGTCTAGGATCAATACGTATCATGCATTTGATGTCATGCTCTTAGGTTTTATGTCTACTTTTTTCAGCATCTCATTTTGGCACTATTATTATCGCTTAGAAATCCTGTCTCTAGGATAAACGGCAATCATTAATATAAACTGTCAATTTACACATCTTTAAAAATCATGTCTAACAATGATGTAACCTTTGTGCACTCAGAAATCATGCTTTAGGAACTTTGCATTGTGCATCTAGAAATCCTGCTTTAGGGCTTTGTATATCCTGAAATCATGTGTGCACTTAAAAATCCTTCTTAGGGAATTCTGCATTCTGTATGTACACATTAGATACCATGTTTTTTAGGACTTTGTACTCACTCAGTCACACCTAGTTAAACTACTGGTGCATGAAAAGGATACAAAACAATCTCACCCTTTTTTTAAAAAAAACAATTAATTGCAATAGCTCTGTATTTCGTAACACCTAGAACAACATGTTTAGGTAATCCAATTTATAACAGTTTATATTTAATAATTCTTCTAACAATTGTGCACTATCCAACGCCTAGGCAAGCCTTAGTTAACCAATTCTTATATAGCTGAAAACTGCCTCTTTGAGTTTACTGCTTAATGCTTAACAGGCTTAAAAATCAGTAGGAAAACTTATTAGGCCCTGCTTCTAAGTTTTATAAAAAATAAAACATCATATCTTCTGTGCTTTACCATTCACCTAGACATCTTGTCTTAGGATCCTGCTAATAAGACTATTTCCCTTTTGTTTGTGTTTCAATGGTGTTTTTTACATGCATTAACTATGAAGGTAAACTTGAGCCTCTTATTTGCTCTTTCGTGCTTTTATTTTCTAAAGTCCTATGTGTTCTTGCTTGTCTCCTTAGTATTTTCTCCTTTAAACCTTAGGGGGTCTGTTATAGGCAGAGGTTCTAAATTCCTTTGGGACCACTAAGAAGGGATGGGTAACAGTACGCAATAGTGGTCGTTAGATAACACTCGCTTGATAACCGCTAAGGGGTGAGAAAGGGTAGACATGGATATGATGACCGGTGCGCTAATACCACTTGTAGCCCCTCTTTTGAGGAGTGATTACTGGGCATTGTACCGATGTGATCCTATAGGATAAATAACCTAGGACTCCCCTATACTTCATATATGGGCTTAGACTTTAAACTTTAATTACACATATGTGCTTAGAATATAAACCTTTCAAAAACCTTATATACATACTTAGACTTTAATCTTTTCAAAATCTTTTGCACACGTGTGCTTAGACTGCAAATCTTGTCAAAACTCTTGGCTTGTTTAAGCTTTAATTACTTATTTGCTACTTGCCTAACTTCACAAAGTTGTTTGTCCGGGAACCACTGTTGTGGACTCTGAGGGGTGCCTAACACCTTCCCCTTAGTGTAATTTCAAGCCCTTACCCAATCTCTGGTTATCCAAATCTGTGTTTGTAAATGACCCTTAGTAGGTGCCCTAACACACCTTAATTCGTTAGGTGGCGACTCTTCAATTCCTTGTATACCCCTTTCCCAAAAGAAAACGAGTTATCCCGATAATGTCAAGAACCCTGACCGATCCGAAAGGAGAAGGGAAAAGGGGGCGCGACAGCATGGCGACTCTGCTGGTGAGTTTAGGCTTTTACCATTTTCAAACTGCTTTGTGAATTTGTATCTCTACTTTGCTAATATTTGTATCTCTCCCCTTTCCCCTTATGTGCAATTAACTATTTATTTCCTTCAAGTATTTAATCTTTCTCAAAAGCAAAACTGACATGTTTCCTTGTTTCCCTTTGTAATCGCTTTTTAATTACCACTGTTGTATTTACTGCTCTCGCAACGTGAAAATACATGACTACATGATTTTATTTCTTATTTATTGCATAATCATGCTCAACATCATGCTCCACTCGTGCCAATAAAAATCCTATAGCAACGCTTGATGAGTGGTTGCGCTCTTACTATTTTATATCACCCCTAAATTTGGAAAGGCTTATTTGCGGTAAAACTAGTCGATCAGCAGTGTAGTCGACGGTTCCGTGCCTTCCCTCTTGAGTTGTCCGCTCAAGTGTACAAGTTTAAGACCCCATAGAAACCTTACTCTTTTATATTGTACATGTATCATGGTCAAACCTAGCCGGGTTAATGTTTTGTCCGCACAATTACCCTTTAAGATAGCTTTGTCCAAAGACCACCGGGTTTTTCATAATCCCAACAGACATAATCACGTTGTGCATTTATTTGGAGAACCAAATGCTTGTATGCTGATCATAAATGCATAAGTAGTCGAATCTGGTGGGGGTAAGGGCCTAACTATGTTTGTCTTGCAGAAATATGAGGCACGAGGTCCCTAGATTTAGCATGGTTAGCAATATCCAACCAAAGCTCCTAAACTGGTGGGAGGATCTTCACTCTAGCGATAAGAAACTTGTCAAGAAATACTTGGGTAACTTACCGTCTCTCCTAGATATACAACCCAACAACATGTTGATCGAGGATGCCACCTTATTTTGGGATAGTGAAAGAGTCATCTTCCGCTTTGGGGGCATTGAGATGACACCGTTTCTAGAGGAAATAGGAGGACTAACTGGGTTAGTCTGGGAAACCCCTGGATTATTGGTGCCTGAGAACCGCACAGGCAAGGGTTTTCTTAAAATGATGGGTCTAAAGAAGAATGATGAGTTAGAATGTTTGAAGCAGTCATACATACCATTCGAGTACTTATATGAAATGTACGACCACAACAAATTATACCGTACCTACCATGACGAATTTGCCATTACATCTTTGGGACATAGTCACCGTAGGGTATTTGTCTTCATTATTTGCTTCCTGGGGTTGATCGTGTTTCTAAAAAAGAAAGAAAGGATTCACACTAGGTTAGCCATGGTAACCAAGACCTTGATGGAAGGAATTGATGGGAAAGCCTTCAGCATCGTCCCATGATCATAGCAGACATTTATCGAGCCTTAGAACGCTGTCAAAGAGGAGCTAAGCACTTCGAAGGTTGAAATCTGTTACTACAAATGTGGCTCTTAGAATATCTCCAAAAGGGTCAGTACTAGCAAGAATTTGCGCGAAGGGCATGGAACGATCACATTTCCTTCCATCACCCTAAGCGGATAACATACATTCCCGATAGTTTTGCTCAGCTAGAGACTGCCAAGGAATGGGTAGAGTTATTTGACAACCTAACTGAGGAGAAGGTACAATGGATGTTCCAGGGATGCACCGCACTTGGTGTTAATCAGGCTGAGAAGAATATATCCTTACGTTCCTCTCCCGGTTATGAGACAAGCAGGCAGAAAGCAAATTGTACCAAGGGTCGACAAGATGAGACATTTCCTAGCTGACTTTCAGGATGATGATATACCCTACAAGTTCCAAGCCCAACATATGTGGCACTGCAAGATCATAATGGAAAAGAACATAATTGAACCAGACATGTATCACGCAGGCTACGCACCTTTCTACTCAGGGTGGTTATGTCACGCCCAAAAACTGAAGGACGAGACCGGCGCCTAACCGAATGATCCCGGTCAGGCGGACCTGGTTTTCCTTTCCTACCCAACGCGTTGACCCGTGTCTACAATATACATTGTTCCATATGAACTAGACAATTTAAGTTCAAAGTACGATTTACAACATAAGTTCATTTCCTCTTTTAAATTTCAACATTTGATAATCCAAAAACATATATATAATACATACAACTTTTCCAATACGGACCACGGTTTCGATCGAACACAGCTACTGCCCAGAATACATGTATACAACCTACACAATGTCTACAGAGCCTCTAAGGGTACTAGGATATTTACATAAACCTGCCGGCAACAAGGCCCCGACTATACCTTTTACAACATATGCAAAAGAGAATGATATAGTCCACACACGGCCCCAAGAGGAAATGGGGCTCACCAGAACTACTGAAGAAATGAAAAGGAGGCGCCACAAACGGCGGACGGAGCTACCTGCTATAGAACCACCTACATCAATATAAAAGATGTAGCGCCCCCGGCAAAAGGGACGTTAGTACCATTGAATAGTACTAGTATGTATAAACAAACTTCACTCTAAGTAGAATCAAACAGTGCACAGATAGGAGACAGTCAGAGAAACCAAAAAATTACTGCAAAGAGATACAGAAACAAACACAATAGAGAGTTTCACAGATTCTTATTTCAACACAATCATATTCCACCCTTATTCCTTCTCAACAATCCACCCTTATTTCTTCCTGTTGTGGCGCGCAACCCGATCTCACCGAACAATCACATTTCAGCCTTATTACATTCTGTTGCGGCGCGCATCCCGATCCCACCGTACCATCACATTTCAGCCTTATTACATTCTATTTCGGTGCGCAACCCGATCGCACCGTACAATCACATTCCACCCTTATTACTTCTCACATACCACCCTTATTCCTCCTGTTGCGGCGCGCAACCGGATCCCACCGTACAATCACATTTCATAGCAACAATAACAACCCACAATTCAATCACAGGGCTTCGTATCATCAAGAGTATAATTTAATAACAACCAAACATTCATGTGTTCACAATAGTCTTTACCAAAAAGTAAGTCATGCACGGTGTGCCATAATCATTTAGCTTAATAAAATCAGTCCACATTTACTTCCCATAATTTATGGCAACATCAACCAACAATTTAATAACAAGGATTTTAATCAACAAGGATATAAATTCATTACAACCAACAATCCGTATGAAATCAAAGCCACAATAATCCCTGCCACACAATGAGTCATATACGATATTGCCATAGTCATTTAGTTCAATTAAATCAATCCCCAACTCCTTTTCATCGCTTGCTACACAACCCTTAGCACTTAGATACATTCACACATTTGGGTTTGTTATCATTCTTTCATACCAACATATTCAAGCATTTAACGAACCTTGCACATGATAGAGTAATCACAATGAAATCACCTTTCACAATCTCATATAGCATGGCGGCATAGCAATCATCTAGGACAACCAGAGAATAGAATATTATGTCTCTACACATTAGAACAACCAATTCACATATGCATAAGCCAGGAATTCATACCGAATGCTCAGACACCAACAAGGCGACTCTACAAAGATTAAAGTTAGCCATACATACCTCAAGTCGAAATTCCCTTTAATTTCTATCACAATTCACCGAACCGTCTAGCACCGTCAATCTAGTTCACAATGCGACACATTTACCTTAGAACATGGAATCTTGAATTCATTTCGACATTTTATCAAACACTGTGTGATCCCTTAGATTAACTAAACCCTTTTTAGTGAGAGATTACTCTAACTTGCTTCCCTTTACTAGGTTATCGAAGATCATTCACATGCATGCAAAGTCTCAACTTTCATTCTCAAGAACCAACCTATGTGTGTTTTATTCTTAACAAAAATATGAGAGTTTGGGGAAATCGGGTGATAATTACCTCTTATGATGAAGAAGATAACGACTACTCGATAAATGTCCAGGCCTGAGTAGAGATGATGGACCAATTTGATGAAGAAGAAGACTTTCTCTCACTAAACCCACTCTCCCTTCTCTCTATTTTAGTCAGATAGGTGTTAAAAATGAAGGGGAGGTTTTTTTTATTAAACTAGGGGTCGGGTTTTAAAATCAGAACTTTGAAGCCTCGAAGCAGGAAATGTGGTCAGGAATGCAATCACATTCCTACTATGCGGTCCGCATTCCTGTCGCATAGATGGCCCTCAGCTGGGCCAAAAGGAAAAATAGGTTGCCCAGGTATGCGACCACTATGCGGTCCGCATACCTGTTATGCGATCACATAGTGCGTCGCATAACCTCCTCCGAAAAAATAAAGGTGCAAGGATACGACAGCTATGCGATCCGCATTCCCAAAATGCGATCGCATCTTGGGCCGCATATCTGTCCTCAAATTGGACAAAATGTTATTCAGGTATGCGACCACTATGCGGTCCGCATACCTGATCTGCGATCGCCTAGTGAACCACAGACCTGCGCAATCTTAGAAAATTTTATCTTTTAAGTCTCGGGGTACTTTGTACTTCAAAAGGTCTGTTTTTAAGAATTTTCTACAGTTATAATAACATGGGAACCTACCCGGGCATCGTTTTTAGACATAAAATTTTACGGGTTTTTAAATCTTCCCCCACTTAAAATCATTCGTCCTCGAATGAGGATCGGGGAATCATTTTGACAACACAATATGCTAACCCCCAATTTTCACTAACTCCGATATTTTTCTAAACATTTTTCCAGAGTTTCCTTTGTAATTAGGCCTATCTACCTGTTAGAGAGCCCCCGAAACACATTGTTAACCAATTTCTCACATTTTCAATTACTCCAACAATTTGCACATAATTCGGTTACCTCATCAAATTGTATATAATTAAATTATTTCAACATGCTATACATAGTTCAGTTAATGCCACAAACTTGCATATCATTCAACTGTCACATGAGTTGCACATAATTTAACTATTCAACAATATACACAAAAGTGGCACAAAATTGAGAAGTCACAATAGTAAGGAAATTAGGAGTGTGGAGTGTTCTTGCACAAAATTTGACACAAAGGTGTAATTTCTTAGAGATGGAAGTTCTCACGACCACTACTAGACTTATTCAAACAAATGGGGATATTTCTCTTTCATTTCATTTTCCGCTTCCCATGTGGCTTCCTCGACTTGTTGACTTTGCCATAACACTTTAACAGAAGCAATCTCTTTGTTTCCCAATCTACAGACTAGCCTACCAAGTATAGCAACCGGAACCTCTTCATATGAAAATTCTTTCATTAATTTCAATGGTCTCAACTGACAGGATGGAAGATGGATCTCCAATTACCTTCTTTAGCATGGACACATGAAACACTGGATGCAAAAATGACATTTCAGGGGGCAACTCCAGCCTTTACGCTACTTGCCCTATCCTTTGAGCGATTTGATATGGCCCGATATACCTCGGGCTCAATTTCCCTTTCTTCCCAAACCGCATCACTCCTTTCATGGGAGACACCTTCAAGAATACCCAATCATCTACTTGGAACTCCAAATCTCTACGACGAACGCCCGCATAGGATTTCTGACGACTCTGAGAAATTTTCATCCTCTCCTAAATGACTCTAAATTTTTCCATAGCTTGGTGCACAAGATCCAGTCCTAGCAATTCCGCCTCACCAACCTCAAACCATCAAATCGGAGACCTACATCTCCTTCCGTACAATGCCTCAAATGGGGCCATCTGAATACTAGCATGGAAACTGTTATTGTAAGCAAACTCTATAAGCGGCAAATGATCATCCCAGCTACCCTTGAAATCTAAAACACAATCCAGCAACATATCTTCAAGTGTCTGAATAGTCTGCTCTGCCTAACCGTCCGTCTGAGGGTGGAAAGTTGTACTGAGGTTTACCTGAGTACCCAAACCTTGCTGAAATTTCCTCCATAAGTTAGCTGGGAACTGGGCCCCTCGATCCGAGATAATAGAAATTGGAGTGCCATGAAGTCTGACTATTTCTTTGAGATACAACTGAGCGTACTGTTCTACAGTATCGGTGGACTTGATTGGCAAGAAATGCGCCGACTTCGTGAGTCGATCCACTATTACCCAAATTGAGTCGAACTTGCGCTGAGTGCGGGGTAACCCTACCACAAAGTCCATATTTATCATTTCCCATTTCCACATCGGTATTTTCATAAGCTGCGTCAACCCACCGGGCTTCTAATAATTTGGACACCTAGCCACAAGTTCCGCCACACACCTCTTCATACCGTTCCACCAGAAAATCTCCTTGAGATCGCTATACATTTTCGTAGAACCTGGGTGCACAGAATACCTAGAATTGTGAGCCTTTGCCATAACTCTCTCCAGAAGATTATCCACATCCGGAACACATAGCCTCCCCTGGCACCGCAAAACACTGTCATTATTGCCGAGTAAAAATGCTGAAGTCTTGTGATAAAATTTCTTCCCTCAACTGTGCCAAAGTCGGATCCCTGGATTGCTTTACCTTGACTTACGCTACAAGAGAAGACTCCACTCCATTACGCACCACGACATTCCCCTCATCTGAGGCCGAAAGACAGACCCCTAGACTGGCCAACTGATAAACCTTCCGAGCCAAAAGGCCTCTGACCTGCTTCCAAATGGACCAAGCTACCCATGGATTTCTGACTAAGAGCGTCGGCTACCACATTCGCCTTTCCTGGATGGTACAAAATATTCATATCATAATCCTTTAGAAATTCTAACCACCTACGCTACCTTAAGTTCAACTCCTTTGTTTGAATAAATACTGAAGACTCTTGTGGTCTGTGAACATGTCCACATGGACCCCATAAAGATAATGCCGCCAGATTTTCAATGCAAACACAACCGCTAGGAGCTCCAAATCATGCGTCAGATAATTCTTCTCGTGATTTTTGAGCTGCCTAGAAGCATACACTATTACCTTACCACATTGCATCAATACACACCCCAAACCAACCCCCGAAGCATCACAATGAACCACAAACCCCTCTGAACCTTCTGGCAAGGTCAACACTGGCGCCGAAGTCAATATCGACTTCAATTCCTGAAAACTCTTTTCACAAGCATCGGACCACTGAAACTTAACTGCTTTCTACGTCAGCTTAGCCAATGGGGAGGCGAGATTAGAGAATCCCTCCACGAACCTCCGATAATACCCAGCTAGACCCAAGAAACTGTGAATCTCTGTCGGGGTCATTGGTCTAGGAAAATCCTTCACCGCTGCAATCTTTTGGGGATCAACCCGAATCCCTTCCCTAGAAATAACATAACCCAAAAAGGTGACTGATTCTAGCCAAACTCACATTTTGAAAATTTTGCATACAACTGGTACTGATGAAGAGTCTGCAGAAGTTCCCTAAGGTGATTATCATGATCTTCCAGACTTCACGAATAAACAAGGATATCATCAATGAAGACTATCACGAAGAAGTCAAGAAACGGCTTGAAAACTCGATTCATAAGATTCATAAAAGTGGCAGGGGCGTTGGTTAGCTCAAAAGGCATTTCCAAAAATTCAAAGTGCCCATAACGAGTCCTGAAGGTGGTCTTAGGAACATCCTTCTCCCTGATCTTCAACTAGTGATACCCCGACCGTAAATCAATCTTTGAGAAGAACCTAACACCTTACAATTGATCGAACAAGTCATCTATCCGAGGCAATGGATATTTGTTCTTGATGGTGACCTTGTTGAGCTGCCAATAATCAATACACATCCGAAGTGATCCATCCTTCTTTCTGACAACAAGAACCGGTGCGCTCCAAGGCGACACGCTTGGCCGAATGAAACCCTTTTCTAAAAGATCTTTCAATTTTTCTTTTAACTCTCTCAATTCTGCTGGCGCCATCCTGTAAGGTGGAATCCTGAAATTGAACTCTCTATCTGGTGGATTTCTAGGAAGCTTATCCGGAAACACCTCAAGAAATTCATTCACAACCGGCACGGACTCGGGAGCAGGCACCTCTGAAGTGGTGTCTGCAACCCGGACCAAATGATAGATGCACCCCTTCCTGATCATCTTGGAGGCCTTAAGCCAGGAAATAAATCTACCCCTCGGCACAACATCATTTCCCTTTCCATTCAATAACGGGTTCGTTAGGAAACTCAAGCCTCATAATTCTGGTTTGGCAGTCGAGTTTAGCAAAGCACGAGTAGAACAAATACATCCCCATAATTACATCAAAATCTACCATTTCTAACTCAATAAGATTGGCCTTGGTATCCCGACCACACACCGTGACAACAAAATTCTGATAGACTCGCGCGGTCGTAATAGAATCACCAACCGAAGTCGATACTGTGAACAACTCATGAAGTTGTTCGGGTTCTATCCAAAAACTCAAATCAATAAATGGAGTAGCATATGGCAATGAAGATCCAGTATCAATAAGAGTATAAACATCATGTGTTTGAACAGTGAGAATACTTGTGACAACATCTGGAGAAGCCTCATCACTCTAGCGACCATTCAAAGCATAGAATCGACTGGGTCCCCCTTGACCCCGTGTTCTACCCCTAGTTGCACCGCGCCCTGCTAGTGCTGGATGGCGTGCTGAAGATGTAGCGACTGACAAACTGGATGGCTGAGCAGTACCCTTACCTGTGCCCTGACTGGGTGCACGACAGTCTCGCTGAACGTGGCCCCTCACTCTGCATCTATAGCATACGGGATATCCAGGTAACAACACTCAGAATGAAACCTCCCATACTTAGGGCATGGGCCCCTCTGTTGCTGCTAGAACCTCCCGACTGGACGACCTGATTAATGGAACCTCCTGCTATCTGCACCTGGTCCAAAGCGACCTCCCTGCTGAAAATTGTGCCCTGATGGCGGAGCACTGCCTGATGACTGAGCATAGGACTGAGATGGCCCTGATGACCCTCTCCCAAGGGCTGATCTCACACCACCAACTGAATTCCCAGGGTTGCCCGCTGACCGGGCCCTACTAATACTCTCTCTCTCCATTCTTATCTTCAATTTTCGAGCCTCCGTAGCCTTGGCGTATCTCACAATCTTCCCATAGTTCATATCTGAGTACAAAGAAGCTGTAGCAGCCTCATTGATAACCAAGGGACCAAGGCCCTTAACAAACCGACGAACTCTGGCCTCCATAGTCGGCATCATGTGGATAACATACTTAGACAAGTGCACGAACTCCATATGATACTCCCACACACTCATGTTGCCCTGCTTAAGGACTTCAAACTCTGCAGCACGGGTTGCCCTAGTCTCGGCAGGCAAGAAATGATCCATAAAAGCATCTACAAACTCATCCCACCTCGCCGGAGGGCTCCCCTCTCCACGGGAACTCTCCCACATCTCGAACCATGAATATGCTGCTCCCTTTAGATGATAGGAAGCTAACTCAACTCCCTCTGTCTCAGTAGCCCTCATAACCCGGAGAGTCTTGTACATTTCATCTATAAAATTCTGAGGATCGGCCTCTGGGTCGGTGCTTGTGAACTCTAGAGGGGCTAACCACAGAAACTGGTTGACCCTGGAACCTGAAGAATCCTCTTGCTCACTCGAGGGCGCAGGGGCAATATTTGATCTCTGGGCCTGAGAGGCCACCAATTGTGTCATCATTTAAATAGCTCCCCTGATGTCCCCATCATAAATACCGGGACACGAAGCTGGGGCTAGAGGAGGATCAGGAATATCAGCGGGAGGGATCGTAGCACCCTCCGCTGGAGCAGGAACTGGAATAGTCTGGCAAGGAACGGAAGAGTCAGGCTGATTAATGGTCGGGGAATTATCCTCACCCGCACCATCAGATCGAGAATTTATGGCCACACCTAGGGTGGCATTGGCCTCCAGGCCGAGTCGGGCTCTCTTCTTGGGTGCCATTTACTGAAAATTGGAACATCGCACGAGTTAGAGATAGACAACCTCACCTTTCACCACATCGCACAATATAGAATAGAAATAAATGGGTACTTTACTAAATGTCCATGCAGCCGCCTAATTATAGATGTGGTCGACAACACACCGATAAGAAGGGCTCTACTAGACACGGCTCCGAGACATCCTAGGACACTTTTAAAACCTTAGAATTTGATACCAAGTTTGTCACGCCCCAAAACTGAAGGACGAGACCGGCGCCTAACCGAATGATCTCGGTCAGGCGGACCTAGTTTGCCTTTCCTACCCAACGCGTTGCCCCATGTCTACAATATACATTGTTCCATATGAATTAGCGAATTTAACTTCAAAGTACGATTTACAACATAAGTTCATTTCCTCTTTTAACTTTCAAAATTTGATAATCAAAAAACATATATATAATACATACAACTTTTCCAATACGGACCACAGTTTCGACCCAACACAACTACTGCCCAAAATACATGTGTACAACCCACACAGTGTCTACAGAGCCTCTAAGAGTACTAGGAGATTTACATAAACCTGCCGGCAATAAGGCCCCGGCTATACCTTTTACAACATATGCAAAAGAGAGTGATATAGTCCACACACGGCCCCGAGAGGAAATGGGGCTCACCAGAATTGCTGATGAGATGAAGAGGAGGCACCACTAAAGGCGGACGGAGCTACCTGCTATAGAACCACCTACATCCATATAAAAGATGTAGCGCCCCCGACAAAAGGGACGTTAGTACCATTGAATAGTACTAGCATGTATAAACAAAATTCACTATAAGTAGAATCAAACAGTGCACAGATAGGAGACAGTCAGAGAAACAAAACAAGTATTGCACAGAGATACAGAAACAAACACAGTAGAGAGTTTCACAGATTCTTATTTCAACAAAATCATATTCCACCCTTATTCCTTTTCAACAATACACACTTATTTCTTCATGTTGCGGCGCGCAACCCGATCCCACCGGACAATCGCATTTCAGCCTTATTACATTCTGTTGCGGCGCGCAACCCGATCCCACCGTACAATCATATTTTAGCCTTATTACATATTGTTTCAGCGCGCAACCCCATCCCACAGTACAATCACATTCCACCCTCATTACTTCTCACATATCACCTTTATTTCTCCTATTGCAGCGCGCAAACCGATCCCACCGTACAATCACATTTCATAGCAACAATAACAGCCTAGAATTCAATCACAAGGCTTCGTATCATCAAAAGTATAATTTCATAACAACCAAACAATCATGTGTTCACAATAGTCTTTACCAAACAGTAAGTCATGCACGGTGTGCCATAATCATTTAGCTTAATAAAATCAGTCCACATTTACTTCGCATAATTTGTGGCAACATCAACCAACAATTCAATCACAAGGATTTTTATCAATAAGGATATAAATTCATTACAACCAACAATACGTATGAAATCAAAGCCATAATAATCCCTGCCAAACAATGAGTCATATACGATAATGCCGTAGTCATTTAGTTCAATTAAATCAATCCATAACTCATTTTCATCACTTCCTACACAGCCCTTAGCACTTAGATACATTCACATATTTGGGTTTGTTATCATTCTTTCATACCAACATATTCAATCATTTAACGAACCTTGCACATGATAGAGTAATCACAATGAAATCACCTTTCACAATCTCATATAGCATGGTGGCATAGCAATCATCTAGGACAATCAAAGAATAAAATATTACGTCTCTACACATTAGAACAACCCATTCACATATGCATAATCCAGGAATTCATACCAAATGCTCAGACACCAACAAGGCGACTCTACAAAAATTAAAGTTAGCCATACATACCTCGAGTCGAAATTCCCTTTAATTTCTATCACAATTCACCGAACCGTCTAGCACCGTCAATCTAGTTCACAATGCGACACATTTACCTTAGAATTAGGAATCTTGAATTCATTTGGACATTTTATCAAACACTATGTGATCCCTTAGATTAACTAAACCCTTTTTAGTGAAAGATTACACTAACTTACTTCCCTTTACTAGGTTATCGAAGATCATTCACATGCATGCAAGGTATCAACTTTCATTCTCAAGAACCAACCTATGTGTGTTTTATTCTTAATAAAAATATGAGAGTTTGGGGAAATAGGGTGAAGACTTACCTCTTATTATGAAGAAGATGACGACTACTCGATAAACTTCCAAGCCTGAGTAGAGATGATGGACCAATTTGATGAAGAAGAAGACTTTCTCTCGCTAAACCCACTCTCCCTTCTCTCTATTTTAGTCAGATATGTGTTAAAAATTAAGGGGAGGGGTGTTTTATTAAACTAGGGGTCGGGTTTTAAAATCAGAAATTTGAAGCTCCGAAGCAGGAAATGCGGTCAGGAATGCAATCGCATTCCTGCTATGTTGTCCGCATTCCTGCCGCATAGATGGCCCTCAGCTGGGCCAAAAGGAAAAACAGGTTGCCCAGGTATGCGACCACTATGTGGTCTGCATACCTGTTATGTGATCGCATAGTGCGTCGCATAACCTCCTCCGAAAAAATGGAGGTGCAAGGATGCAACAGCTATGCGGTCCGCATTCCCAAAATGCGATGGCATCTTGGGCCGCATAGCTGTCCTCAAATTGGACAGAAGGCTGTCCAGGTATGCGACCACTATGCGGTCCGCATACCTGATCTGCGATGGCATAATGGACCGCAGGCCTGCGCAATCCTAGAAAAGTTTATCTTTTAAGTCCCGGGGTACTTTTTACTTAAAAAGGTCCGTTTTTTAGAATTTCTACAATTATAACAACATGGGAACAAACCCGGGCATCATTTTTAGACATGAAATTTTACGGGTCTTTACAGGTTAGAAGATGACTTGGATGGGTTAATCGAGCCTGGGATCAGCCGAGGCCACATAATCATAGACGAAAGCGCCGAGGCTCAGGTCAAGTACAATCGAATGCGCAAGAGGATTCATGAGTGTGAAAATGAGCACCGTGAGATACATGAAACAAACAAGAGATTGATTGAAGAATGGAAAGACATGGCCATCTGTTCCAACAAGAAGCTGGAATACTTGGAGCGAGGCATAGTCGAGCTGGAAGGTAAGATCATCAAGAGGGTTGAAGACTGTCAGAAAAATTAGGGGAATGAAGGTGTACATCTTGCCAGAGCGTACCTACTACTAGGAATGCGCGAGCCGGGGAACCTGTTCGATGTAATCAAGGATGCCGAATCTGGGAAAGGTCCTTTTGGGACCAAGTAGGATAGGATTTCCTTTTTCGTTTTATCAATGCAATAAGGCCAATGTCCACTAGTGACTTTATTTCTTGCTTATTATTTTAGTGTCGTTTTGGGTTCATCTATTTTTACATTAATGAAATGAGGCATTTTTGCATGCATGTTCTCCAAATTAATTTGTCGCTAGGCCTACCTCGGGCACAACGAGGCTCCCAAATTAGGACGCGCTTTTATATTCCTGCACTATGTGTTTAAATATTGCAATATTTCCTCATAATCCTCACTGACTTGGCTACCTTTTTTGTTTTTGTTTTTGTTTTCTTTATTTTGATTATTGCCCTCCCCAAAGGTTTGTTCGTGCATTATGGCATCATCATCATACTATACAAGATACAGGGGCCCTTCGCCTTCTACTCCTCCTAGTCCACCTAAGGGAAAAAGCAAAGGCAAAGGGAAAATGGAAGATATTAGGAAAGGCAACACAATGCCAGTGGAATGAACAGAAGCTACTAAAAGTCAAGGTACTCAGGTTCAGAATGAGGCCAGGACACAACTTGAGCATAGGTTGGTGAAGCTCCAAGGGGAGCTTGAGCTTGTCCGAAATTTTGGCAAATCTAATCCTTATCACTCAGTATTCCAGACGCCATCCATCCAAACACCCAAAACCCCATACCTTCTTAGAACACACCAAACAAACAGAATCCCCCCACAACTCATCACACAACACCACTGAAAAACCCAATTATTCCACCACAATGCAACACCTGCCACATTCCGAGAAACACCCCACTGATCATCCCTGAACCACAAAATTCCAAAAGTGACCACCTCTATACCCAGGCGCCATGTCATCACAACAACCCCATCTACGTGGAGACTCTGCCACACTCCACCCAACCCATTTCTTACACACCTGAAACTAGTGAGAATGATTTGCTTATCAAGAATTTTGCTGAAGAAATTAAGAAGATGACTAGCCGAGTTCAAGGTGTTGAAGTAAGCAAGGGAGTTGAAGGGCTGAACTATGAAGACCTCTACATACAGCCCGATGTCGAACTACCCGAGGGTTACAAACCTCCTACGTTCGAGATGTTCAACGGTACATGTGATCCGAGGGTCAATCTGAGGACCTACTATGATAAATTTGTTGGAGTAGGAAGAGATGAAAGGATTCACATGAAGTTATTTATGAGGAGCCTAACGAGGGATGCTCTGTCTTGGTACATCAGCCAAGAACCTAAAAAGTGGCCCAATTGGGTGAACATGGCATCAGACTTTATGGACCGGTTCAGGTTCAATACGGAGAATGCTCCAGATGTGTTCTATATTAAGAATCTTAAGAAGAATCCCACATAAACTTTTCGCAAATATGCTACTCGTTGGAGATCTAAAGCAGCTAAGGTCAGGCCCGCCCTAGATGCAGAACAGATGAACAAATTCTTTGTCCGAGCACAAGACCCACAATATTATGAGCGGCTGATGGTAATTGAATACCACAAATTCTCTGATATTATTAAGTTGGGTGAGAGAACTGAGGAAGGGATCAAAAGCAGAATGGTTACCAATTTTGAAGCGTTGCAGGCTACAAACAAGGCCCTGCAATCTGGCAGTGTGTCCAAGAAAAGAGATGTGGGAGCTGTAATGGTTGCACGGAGGACTAAATCCCCATTGAAATATCAAACCTACCAAACACCTTCACTCACATATCAGCCACCACCTACACCAACATACCAAGCACCCTCACCCACATACCAGTCAACACCTCCACTAATATATCAGTCATCTCCCTCATCTACTTATCAACTACAATCTCCCAGATATTCCCAACCAACTCATGTTTACCATACCTAAAACTCTCAACCATCTAACTACCAATCACCCCCTACTCGTAAAAATTTCCGGAGACCTCGACCCAACTTTGATCGCATGCCTCCTAAACAATACAGTGCCATCACTGAGCCTATTGAACAACTATATGAAAGACTGAAAGCTACTGGTTATGTCACACTTATCCCTGTTGTGACCCCTGAGAATCCCTCTCAATGGGTTAATCCAAATATGACCTGTGAATACCATTCCGGCATGAAGGGACACACGATCGATGAATGCCTCTCACTGAAAGATAAGATACAGTCTCTGATTGATAATAAGGTCATTTTAGCAAAGAAATCTACTCCCAATGTCCGCAACAATCTGATCTCGGACCATAAGGGTGGAGGAATCAACATGATCGAGATAGAAGAAGATTGGGACCCAGAGGGGTCAATCGGGTTGATAATAGAAGGTGATGACCTAAAGAAGCCAGCAGTCACTCTTAATCCCATCATAGTCCAGATTCAGCCATCCGAAGATGTCGAGGTAACAACGTCAGTCCCATTTGAGTTTGAAGCGGCACCACCTGCAGATTCACCTGTGCCATTCGAGGTTGAAGTTGTGCCACCTGCTAAGGCACCCATACCATTCGAAGTGAAAGTAGTTGCACCCATCACAGTGGCGGTTTCAACCACGCCACCCTTTTTCACAAATGTTGTACCATGGGATTATGTAGCTGAGGCAAGAAGGAAAGGCAATATCAAGATAGAAGAAGATGTTGCTGCACAGGGAATGACAAGGACCGACAGGGTCTATACACCTGAACATTTGATAGAGTCAAGCAAACAGGCTTCCAACAGGCCACCCATCATTGAGACAGGCCCAGACGATCTCTGGAAAAAGGTGCAGGCCAAAGAATACTCAGTCATTGATCAGTTGAACAAAACCCCAGCCCAGATATCCATTCTGTCATTGCTACAGAATTCATAGGCGCACAGAAATGCTTTGATGAAAGTGCTGAACGAAGCATATGTGCTAAATAACATCACCTACGGGGAAATGGCCAATATGGTAGGTCAGGTACTAGAGAGTCATAAGATCACTTTCCACGATGACGAGCTGCCACCTGAAGGGTTAAGTCAAAACAAAGCACTGCACATCACCGTGCAATGTGAGGACTACTTTATCACCAGGATTTTGATTGACAAGAGATCCATCCTCAACATCTGTCTGTTGAATACACTCAAGAAATAGGACAAAGGATTTTACGAGAAAAAAGAAGGGTCTATGAATGTGAAAGCTTTTGATGCTTCTCAGAGGTCAACCATCGGTGAGATCAGCTTTTGTCTGCAAATGGGACCTACATGGTTAGAAGTTGATTTTCAGGTGATAGACATATCAGCGTCCTACAACCTTCTATTAGGACGGCCGTGGATACATGCCGCTGGGGCTGTGGCATCAACATTGCATCAGGCCGTAAAATTTGAATGGAACCACCAGGAAGTGATCATCCATGGGGATGGAAGCAATCCTATCTATAGTCGCCAGACCATCCCGGTGGAGGAAAGTAGAAGAAGGTTGGGTGGAGAAACCTACCACCATATCGAGCGAGTCAACGCGATAGACAAAGACAGGTGGTGGGACAGTAAGATCTAAAGCATCCTGAACTGGAGTGGGTACGAGCCTGGCAGAGGGCTCGGCAAGAATCTTCAAGGGATCTCCAAGCCAATATAGCTCAAGCGCCATGGAACCACTTTTGGGCTGGGATACAAGTATACATGGCAAAAGTACAAGAACTGGTCGCCACCATGGTGCGGTCCTTATTACCCATTGGAACAACCAATAACGCATCTGGAGCATATCTTTCAGCAGGCCAATATCATATGGGGTCAGAAAAAGAAGAAACATTGGCTGCTTTAAAGAATCTATTCCTGGAAGTCGATGATATGGATTGTTGCGTCATTCTTGAAGAGGAGGAGGAGGAAGGACCTTACATTCAAGCCGTGAGCGAAGGATCATTCCTTAAGAACTGGACTATCAGAACAGCCAGGGCCCGACGAGTCCGGGGTAGCAAGGCTGAACAAGCATCGTTTATTTTTCATTCGCTAAATGATTTTATTTTCGCATTTCCATTCCTGTAATAAGATCTTCAACGTTCTAAAACATTTGTTCAATTTATCAAAAATACTTTTTATGTTTTTATGAATCAATATTTACTATTATCATTTTTTGTCTCTCATTACTTTATCTATACAACATTACTATTACTTGCCTTGATGAACCAATGACTGTGACATGCAACGAGACAACGCAACAAAAGGACATTGATTTAGAAGAAGAGGATGATATACCTGATGAAATTATCAGAGAAGTTGAGAATTTTGAGAACAGACCTAAGTCCAACCTAAACGAGACCAAGGTAGTCAACCTTGGAGAGAAACTCGTATACGCATCCATTTATCACTGTCATAAAAAGAGGAATACACACAGTTCTTGAAAGAGTATAATGACATATTTGCATGGTCGTACAACAACATGACTGGTCTAAGTACATCCATTGTGTCTCACAAACTACCAACCAATCCAATGTGCCCGCCGGTAAAACAAAAGCTCAGAAAGTTCAAACCGGACATGAGTTTGAAAATCAAAGAGGAAGTTACCAAGCAAATCAACGACAAGGTTCTCCGGGTGGTTGAATACCCGACATGGTTAGCAAACATCGTGCTAGTTCCCAAGTAGTATGGAAAGGTTAGATTTTGTATTGACTACCGGGATCCCAATCGGGCCAGTCCGAAGGATGACTTCCCTCTTCCAAACATACACATCCTGATTGACAATTGTGCCAAGCACGAGCTTCAGTCGTTCGTGGATTGCTTTGATTGTTACCATCAGACTTGGATGGACGAGAAAGATGCTAAGAAAACAGCTTTCATTACATCGTGGGGAGTTTACTGCTACAAGATGATGCCATTCGGCCTGAAGAACACTGGAGCCACCTATATGAGAGCTATGGCCATTATCTTCCAGGATATGATACATAAAGAGATTGAGGTATATGTGGATGATGTAATTATCAACTCCAATAAAGCTACCGACCATATAGAAGATCTGAGGAAGTTCTTCAACCGGTTATGGAAATACAACCTGAAATTAAACCCTACGAAATGTTCATTCGGGATTCCCAACAGAAAATTGCTTGGGTTCATCGTCAGCCGCCGAGGGATAGAATTGGATCCATCAAAGGTTAAAGCCCTCCAGGAATTACCACTGCCAAAGAACAAGAAAGATGTGACGAGTTTTCTAGGACGCCTTAACTACATCAGCCGATTCATAGCCCAGTCCACGGTCATATGTGAACCAATCTTCAAGATGCTGAAGAAAGATGTTGCGACCAAATGGACCGAGGATTGTCAAAAGGCCTTTGACAGAATCAAAGAATACTTGTCAACACCGCCAGTATTGGTACCGCCAGATCCAGGTAGACCCTTGCTACTCTATCTCGTAGTATTAGATGGAGTTTTTGGCTACGTTCTGGGGCAGCACGATGAGACGGGAAGAAAGAGCATGCTATATATTGTCTAACTAAGAAGTTCACTCTATACGAGGCACGATATTCTCTATTAGAACGTACCTGTTGTGCTATAACCTGGGTAGCACAGAAGCTGAGGCATTACTTTTGTTCCTACACAACATATCTCATATCAAGGATGGATTCTCTAAAGTACATCTTTCAGAAGCCCATGCCTACTGGCAAGTTGGCCAAGTGGAAAATCTTGCTGAGTGAGTTCGACATTGTCTATGTGACTCAGAAAGCAGTCAAGCGACAAGCATTGGCATACCACCTTGCTGAGAACCCTGTGGATGGAGAATACGAACCACTAAAAATGTATTTTCCCAATGAAGAAATGTCATTCATAGGAGAAGACATTGCAGAATCCTATGACGGTTGGAGAATGTTCTTTGATGGAGCGGCAAAATTCAAAGGAGTCGGCGTTGGAGCTTTCCTGGTATCAGAAACTAGGCAACATTATCCGGTATCTGCTAAACTCAGATTCCCCTGCACCAACAATATGGCAGAATATGAAGCCTGCATCTTAGGGCTCAACATGGCCATTGATATGCATATTCAAGAGCTGCTAGTAATTGGTGACTCGGATTTGCTAATACACCAAGTACAAGGAGAATGTGCAACTAAGAATTCCAAGATACTGTCGTATCTGCACCATGTGCTGGAATTGAGAAAGAGGTTCATGAAGACAGAATTTCGGCATGTCCCCATAATCCAGAACGAGTTCGCCGATGCATTGGCCACTCTATCATCTATGATACAACATCCAGATAAGAACTTCATTGACCCTATTCCAATGAAGATCCATAACCATCTGGCCTACTATGCCCATGTTGAAGAGGAAGCAGACGGAAAATCATGGTTTCAAGACATCAAGGAGTATTTTTCAAAAGGAGATTACCCAGAGCTTGCAAATCATACTCAGAAACGCATGCTCTGGAGATTGTCCAACAGTTTCTTTCATAGCGGATGAATCATGTACAGGAGGAATCCCGATTTGGGACTATTGAGATGTGTAGATGCAAAAGAAGCCTCCAAATTACTTGAAGATATCCACGCTGGGACCTGCGATCCACATATGAATGGTTTTGTCTTGGCCAAGAAGATACTCAAAGCCGGTTATTTCTGGATGACCATGGAAACAGACTACATCCAATATGTCCGAAAATGCTATCGATGCAAGGTACATGCAGATATGATAAAGGTACCCCCAAATGAGCTCAATGCAATAAGATCACCTTGGCCGTTCGCCGCTTGGGAATGGACGTCATTGGACCAATCGAGCCTACCGCCTCGAATGGACACAGATTTATCTTGGTATCAATTGATTATTTCACCAAGTGGGTCGAAGCAGCATCTTACAAAGCAGTGACTAAGAAAGTCGTGGCAGACTTTGTCCGCGACCGTATTATTTGTCGATTCGGAGTTCCTAAGTCAATCATCACCGACAATGGCTCCAATCTCAACAATGACCTGATGAAATCCATGTGCGAGACTTTCAATATCAAGCACAAGAATTCCATAGCCTATAGACCTCAGATGATTGGAGTCGTAGAAGCCACCAACAAAAAACATCAAGAAGATATTGAGGAAGATGATAGAAAAGCATAAACAGTGGCACGAGAAGTTATCATTTGCCTTACTGGACTACCGCACCACGGTCCGTACATCGACGGGGGCAACTCCTTACTTGCTGGTTTATGGTACGGAAGCTGTTATTCCTGCCAGAGTGGAGACCCCTTCATTAAGAATCATACAAGAAACTAAGCTCAGCGATGTAGAATGGATAAAGAGTCGGTATGAGCAACTAGACCTCATAGATGGAAAACGAATGAACGCAATATGCCATGGTCAACTTTACCAGAACAGGATGTCCAAAGCCTTCAACAAGAGAGTCAAGCCAAGACAGTTCACACCGGGGTATCTGGTGTTGAAAAAACTCTTTCCACGTCAATAGGAAGCCAAAAGGAAATTCTCTTCCAACTGGCAAGGTCCGTATATGGTTCACCAAGTATTGACAGGAGGAGCACTTATACTTGCAGAAATGGACGGAGAAGTCTGGCCAAAGCCAATCAATTCAGATGATGTCAAACATTATTATGTGTGATCCTTTATGCGTTTATCAATGATGTAAATTGAACTACGCCTAACCTGATTCCCGTTTAAGAGGGGATACTTAGGCAGCCCTATGGGTTCGGTCATAATTCAATAAAAAATTTATTTTCCCCGCAATTGGAAACTGGGCAAAATTTTGAGGAGGACCCCCAAAATTCCGAAGCAAGTTCAGCCGAACGTAGCATGCGCAACAGTCAGAATCTTCAACCCATCTAACTGGGGTAGAATTTTGAGGAGGACCCTCAAAATTCCATAGCATGAGAGTTTGCAATGTCTTGAACCGTGTCACGGTCGTCGGTTCATCTAAAAATCTTGAAATATATTTTATATTATGTCTTTACAAAATCAAGCATACTTACTTTTGAAAATAGCTCTGTTTAGCAAACGCTACCCCGATGATATGAACAGGATCATCAGACCAAGCATATGAGTCAAGCAAAGCCAGCGGGGATACGAACCAACCTCCCCATCTATAGAACTCACAATTTTTCTTTGGATGCACCAAAAAAGAATAAACACGTAGAGATGCCACAAATTTCAACACAGTTGCAAAGGCCAAATTTACTATCCGCACAAAGAACAAGCACGTTCATAGGCAATTGTCCACTAAACCATCGCACTTGCCAAAATTTTCTATCATCACAAACAAACAATGCTCCGTAGTCACAATGCTCACAAAAGTCGCAACATCCAATCCCGCTACCAGCTAAGAAACTCTACTGTCATTTATTATTTAATCTCCAGCATCAGGCTAAGCTCTACCTCCATTTGTATAAGGCTAAGCTCTTCCTTCATTTGCATGAGACTAAGCTCTGTCTCCATCTGCATGAGGTTAAGCCCTACCTCCATCTGCATAAGGCTACTCTTCTGCCTTTCATTTGCATAAGGCTACTCTCTGCCTTCTTATCTGCATGAGGTTAAGCTCTACCTCCATTTGATAAGGCTAATTTTCTTCCTTCCATTTGCATAAGGCTACTCTCTGCCTTCCTATCTGTATGAGTTTAAGCTCAACCTCCATTTGCATAAAGCTAATTTTCTGCCTTCTATTTGCACAAGGCTACTTTTTGCCTTTGTATATGCATGAGGTTAAGCTCTACCTTCATTTGCATAAGGCTAATTTTCTGCCTTCTATCTGCATAAGGCTACTCTCTGCCTTCCCATCTGCACGAGGCTAAGCTCTGCCTCCAACTGCATAAGGCTAATCTTCTGCCTTCCATTTGCATAAGGCTACTCTCTGCCTTCCAATCTGCATGAGGTTAAGCTCTACCTCCATTTGCATAAGGCTAATCTTCTGCCTTCCATATGCATAAGTCTACTCTCTGCCTTCCCATCTGAATGAGGCTAAGCTTAGCCTCCAATTGCATAAGGCAAATTTTCTGCCTTCCATTTGCATAAGGCTACTCTCTTCCTTCCTATCTGCACTAGGTTAAGCTCTACCGACATTTGCATAAGGATAATCTTCTGCCTTCTATCTACATAAGGCTACTCTCTGTCTTCCCATATGCATGAGGCTAAGCTCTGCCTCCAATTGCATAAGGCTAATTTTTTCCCTTCCATCTGCATAAGGCTACCCTTTGTATCTGCATGAGGTTTAGCTCTACCTCCATTTGGTACCGAAGCTGTTATTCCTGCTAAAGTGGAGATCCCTTCATTAAGAATCATACAAGAAGCTAAGCTCAGCGATGTAGAATGGATAAAGAGCCGGTATGAGCAACTAGCCCTCATAGACGGAAAAAGAATGAACGCAATATGCCATGGTCAACTTTACTAAAACAGGATGTCTAAAGCCTTCAACAAGAGAGTCAAGCCAAGATAGTTCACACCGGGGAATCTGGTGTTGAAAAGAATCTTTCCACATCAATAGGAAGCCAAAGGGAAATTCTCTCCCAGCTGGCAAGGTCCGTATATGGTTCACCAAGTATTGACAGGAGGAGCACTTATACTTGCAGAAATGGACGGAGAAGTCTGGCCAAAGCCAATCAATTCAGATGATGTCAAACATTATTATGTGTGATCCTTTATGCTTTTATTTATGATGTAAATTGAACTACGCCTGACCTAATTCCCGTTTAAGAGGGGATACTTAGGCAGCCCTATGGGTTCAGTCATAATTCAATAAAAAAATTATTTCCCCCGCAATTGGAAACTGGGAAAATTTTTGAGGAGGACCCCCAAAATTCCAAAGCAAGTTCAGCCGATCGCAGCATGCGCAACAGTCAGAATCTTCAACCCATCTAACTGGGGCAGAATTTTGAGGAGGACCCTCAAAATTCCATAGCATGAGAGTTTGCAATGTCTTGAACCGTGTCGCGGTCGTCGGTTCATCTAAAAATCTTGAAATATATTTTATATTATGTCTTTACAAAATTAAGCATACTTACTTTCGAAAATAGCTCTGTTTAGCAAACGTTACCCCGATGATATGAACAGGATCATCAGACCAAGCATATGAGTCAAGCAAAGCCAGCGAGGATACGAACCAACCTCCCCATCTACAGAACTCACAATTTTTTGTTGGATGCACCAAAAAAGAATAAACACGCAGAGATGTCACAAATTTCAACACAGTTGCAAACGCCAAATTTACTATCCGCACAAAGAACAAGCACGTTCATAGTCATTGTCCTCGAAACCATCGCACTTGCCAAAATTTGCTATCATCACAATCAAACAATGCTCTGTAGTCACAATGCTCACAACAGTCGCAACATCCAATCCCGCTACCAGCTAAGAAATTCTACTGCCATTTATTATTTAATCTCCTGCATCACGCTAAGCTCTACCTCCATTTGTATAAGGCTAAGCTCTTCCTTCATTTGCATGAGACTAAGCTCTGTCTCCATCTGCATGAGGTTAAACCCTACCTCCATCTGCATAAGGCTAATCTTCTGCCTTCCATTTGCATAAGGCTACTCTCTGCCTTCTTATCTTCATGAGGTTAAGCTCTACCTCCATTTGCATAAGGCTATTTTCTGCCTTCCATTTGCATAAGGCTACTCTCTGCCTTCCTATCTGCATGAGTTTAAACTCTACCTCCATTTGCATAAGGCTAATTTTCTGCCTTGTATTTGCACAAGGCTACTTTCTGCCTTTGTATCTGCATGAGGTTCAGCTCTACCTTCATTTGCATAAGGCTAATTTTCTGCCTTCCATCTGCATAAGGCTACTCTCTCCCTTCCCATCTGCACGAGGCTAAGCTCTGCCTCCAACTACATAAGGCTAATCTTCTGCCTTCCATTTTCATAAGGCTACTGTAAAGACCCGTAAAATTTCTTGCTTAAAATAATGGCCGAATAAGTCCCCAAGTTGTTACCTCTATAGAAATTCTTAAAACGGACCTTGATTTGTTTAAAAGTACCCCGGGATTTGAAAGAACTTAATTTTTCCAGAAATTTGGGTGTTATACGACGCACAATGCGATCGCATAACATGTATGTGGACCGCATAATGGTCGCATATGAGGGCAGATCACTGCCCAACTTAAGGGGTGTTATGCAACGCGTAATGCGATCGCATAACGTGTATGCGGACCGCATAAGTGGTCGCATACCCGGTCAGAATGTTTCCAAAATTTGGCCCACCTGGGGGCCATTCTGCGGTCCAATATGCGGACCGCATGTCAGGAATGAGATCGCATTCCTGACAGCATATTCGACACGATCTTTTAATTTTCTAAATTTTTATACCCGACCCCAGTTTCATTTAACCCTGCCCCCTTTCATTTTAACAAGTTTTCTGAACAAAATAGAGAGAAGGAAAGGAGAGTTATTGAGAGAGGAAGTGGTCCTTCCATCAAAGTGATTTTCAAGGTCTCTCAGGCCTGGTATTTCGAGTAATCTCCTTCTTCCCCATTCTAGCAGGTAAGGGTTCCCAACCCTCTTTTTCCATTAATTTTCTGATTTTTAACAAAGGGAGGGTTGGAATGGATTGACTCTTGAAAATATTAACTAAGACCTTGCATGCATGTTTAATAATGGTGTTAATCTAGTAAGAGGGAGTGGGTTGGGGTAAACTTCACAAAGATAGTGTTGGTAATCTAATGGGTTCACATAGTGTTTGGCAAAATGCTTGAGAGAGTCTGAATTGCATGCATGACTTCCAATTCTAAGTTGAATATATTTAATTGTGAACTAGATTGACGGTACTAGTCGGTTCGGTGATTGTGAGTAAAAGTAAAAAGGGAAACTCGACTCCAGGTATGTATGGCTAACCTTAATCTTTGTAAAATGACTTGTGTTGTTTGAGCAGACGGTACATGAATTGTTATGAATATGTGCAACTGGTTGTCCGAATTATGTTGAAGTGAGAAGTGTATTACTTGTCTTCCTTTAGTTGACCACCACACTACCATGCTATGTAAAACGGTGCTAGAAGGATAGTGAATCCAAGAGTATGAATGTATATGCTAAAGGCTATGTAAAGAAGCTGTATTCTTATTGCTGAAATTTTCTGTGATTGAACTGTGATTTGTCATCGTTGATGTGAGAGGTGATAAGGGTGTGATCGTGACTGTCAGGTGGGATCGGGTTGCGCGCCGCAACAGGGGAGATAAGGGTGATATGTGAGAAGTGATAAGGATGTGATTGTGACTGTCAGGTGGGATCGGGTTGCGCGCCGCAACAGGGGAGATAAGGGTGATATGTGAGAAGTGATAAGGATGTGATTGTGACTGTCAGGTGGGATCGGGTTGCGCGCCGCAACATGGGAGATAAGGGTGATATGTGAGAAGTGATAAGGATGTGATTGTGACTGTCAGGTGGGATCGGGTTGCACGCCGCAACAGTTGTCAGGTGGGATCGGGTTGCACGCCGCAGCAAAAACACAACAAATAATTGTGATTGTCAGGTAGGATCGGTTTTTGCGCGCCGCAACAGAAGAAATAAGGGTGAAATGTGAGAAGGGACAAGGGTGGAATTGAGATTGTGATTATGATGGAGTGAAAATTGTGGAACTTCCATTGTGTATCTTTCTATGTCTTGTGCAGTAATTGTGTGACTCTTTGTCTGTCTCTATCCTGTGCAGTATTGGGTTTACTTAGAGTAAAGTTTGTTCATACATACCAGTACAATTCAAATGTACTGACATCCCTTTTGCCGGGGGCGCTACATTCTTGTGATGATTGTAGGTGGTTCTATAGCAGGTACTCCAGCCCACTGACAGTAGTGCCTCCTCTTCGTCCTATCAGCTGTTTTTGTGAGCCCCTCTCCTCTCGGGGCCTAGTGTGGTTTATGCCACCTTTTCTTCCGAATTTTTATTTTGGTATTCATGTAAGGTATAGACGGAGCCTTGTTACCGGCAAGTATTATATGTATAACTCCTTCGTACTCTTAGAGGCTCCGTAGACAGGAAATGTGGGTTATGTACTTATGTATTTTGGGCAGTATGACTTGTAGACCACGTAAAGTAAAACTGTGTGTTCTGTATATTTTGTAAGTATTGTATCACTTGTTGGAAATGACAGAATTCTATGGTTTAATTTTAGACTGTAAGAATGCGTCTTAATTATAATTGAGTAATGTATATCAGAAACTTCGGGGTAATACGTGGTAGGGAAAAAGGAATCCAGGTCCGCTTGACTGGGGCTATCCGGTCGAGTGCCGGTCGTGTCCCTTGGCTTTGGGGCGTGAAAAACTTGGTATCAGAGCCTAAGGTTTTAAAAGAGTCCTAGGATGTCTCGGAGCCGTGTCTAGTAGAGCCCTTCTTATCGGTGTGTTGTCGACTACATCTATAATTAGGGGGCTACACGGACATTTAGGAAAATTACTCTTTTCATTGTTATTATATATCGTGCGGTGAGGTGGAGAGTGAAAAATTTCCTTGCCTAATTCGTGCTTTGTTCCGAATTTATTTTTCCAAAAATGGCACCAAAGAAGAGAGCTCGACTCAGCCTTGAGGCCAATGCTACCCCAAGTGTGGCTGTGAATCATGTACCTGGTAGTGCGGGTGAGAGTGACTCCCCGGCCTTGAATTTTCCGGACTCTTCTATTCCGGATCAAAGCATTCCTGTTCCTGCGGCGGCGGAGGGTGCTGCAATCCCTCCCGCTGACATTCCTGATCCCTCTACAGTCCCAGCTTCCGGTGCCGGTACATCCGAGGTGGAACTCAGATGAGCTATTCATATGTTAACTCAGTTGGTGTCCGCTCAGGCCCAAAGATCTCATGCTACCCCTGCGTCCTCCAGCAGACAGGGAGATTCCGCCGGCTCCAGAGTCAACCAGTTTCTGCTGTTGGCCCCTCCAGAGTTCTTAGGCACGGATCAAGAAGCCGATCCACAGGATTTTCTTGATGAGATGTGCAAGACCCTTCGGGTGATGAAGGCTACAGGAACAGAGGGGGTTGAGTTAGCTTCATACAGGCTGAGGGGAGCAGCATATTCCTGGTTCGAGATGTGGGAGGATTCCCGTGGAGTGGGAAGTCCTCCGACTAGATGGAGCGAGTTCGTGGATGCGTTCATGGATCACTTTTTGCCTGCCGAGACTATGGCAGCCTGTGCTACTGAGTTTGAGGTCCTCAAGCAGGGCAGTATGAGTGTTTGGGAGTACCACATGGAGTTCGTGAGGTTTTCCAAGTATGCTCCCCATTTAGTGTCGACCATGGATGCTCGAGTTCGACGATTTTTTCAGGGTCTCAGTACTTTTGTTGTGAATGAGGCTGCTACAGCGTTTTTGCACTCGGACATCAATTATGGGAAGATTATGGGATTCGCCCAGGCTATGGAAGCTAGAAAGTTGAAGATACGGGCAGACAAAGAGAGTAGCAGCAGAGCCCGGTTGGTGGGTCACTCAGGGAGCGCAGTTTCAGGGGGGAGACCAGTTCAGGGGAGGGGTCCATCAAGGCTATCCCAGTTTTATGCTCAGTCTTCAGCCAGTGCACCGCCATCCGTGCACTGTTATCAGCCTAATAGTCACTGGAGATCAGAGTCTGACAGCAGGAAACCCCATCTGTCGGGTCGTCCCGGAGGAAGGTTCCAGCAGCAGGTGAGGGCTCTGTGCCCTCAGTGCGGAGGGTTCCATACTGAGGCCTGTTACTCGGATCGCCCGATATGCTTCAGGTGTGGGGTGATGGGTTATCTTCAGCGGAATTTCCGTGCGCCCAGCCAGGGCATGGGTAGGGGGTTTGCCCAGTCATCCGGTTCTTCAGCCGCCACATCTTTAGTGCGTCCTCTAGCTCCAGCAGGACGTGGTGTAATTAGGGGTGGGGCTCGTGGTAGAGGCGGACCCAGCCGATTCTATGCTTTGAGTGGTCGGCAGAACGCGGAGGCTTCTCCAGATGTTGTCACAGGTATTCTGAATGTTCAAGAACTTGATTACTATGCTCTTATTGATTCGGGGTCCTCCTTGTCCTATGTTACCCCGTTTATTGCTTCAAGTTTTGGGATAGAACCTGAACAGCTTCATGAGCCGTTCTCCGTATCAACTCTGGTTAGTGATTCTATTACAGCAGCGCGAGTCTATAAGGATTGTGTTGTCACGTTATGTGGTCGTGTTACCACGGCCGATCCTATTGAGCTTGAGATGGTATATTTTGATATTATTATGGGAATGGACTGGCTTTATTCGTGCTTTGCTAAGCTCGACTGCCGAACGAGAGTCATGAGACTCGAGTTTCCTAATGAGTCGGTTATTGAGTTGAAAGGGAATGGTGTGGTGACGAAGGTAGGTTTATCTCCTGCCTTAAGGCCTCAAAGATGATTAAGAATGGTTGTATCTATCATTTGGTCTGGGTCGCAGACACCGCTTCAGAAGTGTCGGCCCCCGAGTCCATGCCAGTCGTGAATGAGTTTCTTGAAGTATTCCCGGACGAACTTCCAGGGATTCTTCCAGATAGAGAGATTGATTTTGGGATTGATGTACTACCAGATACGAAACCAATATCTACTCCACCATACATAATGGCGCCAGCAGAGTTAAGGGACTTAAAGGAGCAGTTGAAGGATTTATTAGATAAGGGGTTCATTCGGCCGAGTGTGTCGTCGTGGGGTGCTCCGGTCCTTTTGTTAGGAAGAAGGATGGGCACCTTCGGATGTGTATTGATTATCGGCAACTCAACAAAGTCACTATCAAAAACAAGTATCCATTGCCTCGAATAGATGATTTGTTTGATCAATTGCAAGGTGCGAGGTTCTTCTCCAAAATTGATTTACGGTCTGGGTACCATCAGTTGAAGATCAGGGAGCAGGATATTCCTAAGACCGCCTTCAGGACTCATTATGGTTATTTTGAATTTCTGGTAATGTCCTTTGGGCTGACCAATGGTCCAGCAGCTTTTATGGATCTTATGAATCGGATTTTCAAGCCATTTCTAGACTCTTTCGTGATTGTTTTTATTGATGACATCCTTGTCTACACGCGGAGTCGGGAGGATCATGCTAATCACCTCAGAGCAGTCCTACCGGCACTTCGTCATCACCACATGTATGCCAAATTTTTGAAATGTGAGTTTTGGCTAGAATCACTCGCGTTTTTGGGTCATGTTATTTCCAGAGAAGGGATTCAGGTTGATCCCCTGAAGATCGCAGCAGTGAAAGATTGGCCTAGACCAACGACCCCGACGGAGGTTCACAGTTTCTTGGGTCTAGCAGGGTATTATCAGAGGTTTGTGGAGGGATTCTCTACCCTCGCCTCCCCATTGACTAAATTGACACAGAAAGCAGTGAAGTTCCAGTGGTCCGACGCTTGTGAGAAAAGTTTTCAGGAATTGAAATCGAGATTGACTTCGGCACTGGTATTGACCTTGCCAGAAGGTACAGAGGGATTTGTGGTTTATTGCGATGCTTCAAGGGTTGGGTTGGGGTGCGTGTTGATGCAACGTGGGAAGGTCATAGCGTATGCTTCAAGACAACTCAAGAATCACGAGAAGAATTATCCGATGCATGCTTTGGAGCTCGCGGCTGTGGTGTTTGCATTAAAAATTTGGCGGCATTATCTTTATGGAGTCCACGTGGAGGTGTTCTCAGACCACAAGAGTCTTCAGTATTTATTCAAGCAGAAGGAACTGAATCTAAGGCAGCGGAGGTGGTTAAAATTGCTTAAGGATTGTGATATGAACATCTTGTACCATCTAGGAAAGGCGAATGTGGTGGCCGACGCTCTCAGTCGGAAGTCTATGGGTAGTTTGGCTCATTTGGAAGCGGATCAGAGGCCCTTGGCTCGAGAGGTTTATCAATTGGCCAGTTTGGGGGTCTGTCTTTCGACCTCAGGCGAAGGGGAGGTTATGGCGCATAATGGAGCAGAATCGTCACTGGCAGCAGAAGTAAAAGAATAGCAGATTAGTGATCCAGCATTAGCACAGTTGAAGGAAGCAGTTCTGAATGACAAGATTTCGGCATTTACACTCGGCAGCAATGATGGAGTGTTGCGATGTCAAGGTAGGCTATGTGTTCCAGATGTAGATAATCTTCGGGAAAGGGTAATGGCAGAGGCTCATAGCTCCCGGTATTCTATGCACCCAGGTTCTACGAAAATGTATCATGATCTCCGAGAAATTTATTGGTGGAACGGTATGAATAGGGATGTGGCGGACCATGTATCCAGATGTTCAACTTGTCAACAGGTGAAGGCCGAGCATTAGAGGCCCGGTGGGTTAACTCAACTTATGGAAATACCGACGTGGAAATGGGAGATGATCAATATTGATTTCGTGGTAGGGTTACCTCGCACTCAGTGCAAGTTCGGCTCGATTTGGGTGATAGTGGATCGACTCACGAAAACAGCTCACTTTTTGCCAGTCAAGTCTACCGACACAGCAGAATGGTATGCCCAATTGTACATCAAGGAGATAGTTAGACTCCATGGAACTCCAGTTTCTATTATCTCGGATCGAGGGGCCCAGTTTACAGCTAATTTATGGCGGACATTTCAGCAAGGTTTGGGTACTCAGGTAAATCTCAGCACGGCTTTCCATCCAAAGACTGACGGTCAGGCAGAGCGGACTATTCAGACGCTCGAAGATATGTTACGGGCTTGTGTTTTAGACTTCAAGATTAATTGGGATGATCATTTTCCGCTTGTTGAGTTTGCTTATAATAACAGCTTCCATGCTAGTATCCGAATGGCCCCGTTTGAGGCATTGTACGGAAGGAGGTGCAGATCTCTGATCGGATGGTTCGACGTTGGTGAAGCAGAATTGTTGCGACCAGATCATGTACACCAAGCTATGTAAAAAGTTAGAGTCATTCAAGAGAGGATGAAAACTGCTCAGAGTCATCACAAATCCTATGCGGACGTTCGTCAAAGAGAATTGGAGTTCCAGGTAGATGATTGGGTGCTCTTAAAGGTGTCCCCCATGAAGGGAGTGATGCGGTTTGGGAAGAAAGGGAAGTTGAGCCCTAGGTACGTCGGGCTATATCGAATTGCTCAAAGGATTTGGACGGGTGGCTTATAGGTTAGAATTGCCCCATGAAATGTCATTAGTGCACCTAGTGTTCCATGTGTCTATGTTGAAGAAAGTGGTTGGAGATCCATCCGCTATCGTGCCAGTTGGGACTATTAAGGTTAATGAAGAGCTATCATACGAAGAGGTTCCGGTGGCTATTCTTGATAGGCAAGTCCGTAGATTGAGAAACAAGGAGATTGCTTCTGTTAAAGTGTTGTGGCGGAGTCAACGAGTCAAGGAAGCCATGTGGGAAACAGAGAAGGAAATGAAAGAAAAATACTGAGCAAGTGTAGTAGTGATCGTGCGAATTATGATTCCAAGGCAAGTTGATGTTGTACTCAGATTTGTGCCAAGGCAACCCATTTTCCTTTCCTCTCCTAATTGCCTTATTGTTGTAATTTCCCAATGCGTGCTAAAACTGTATACAATGTTGTTAAATAAGTGGCGTGCCACCTTTAAAGCAAATAAAGGTTTTGTGAAACAAATGTGCTAAGTAAGTGATTAATGGTAGTGTAGATTGGTAATGGTTAGGAGAATTGCCTATGATCTATTGAGGTGATTGAACTGTATGGGGCGCACTGAAGTGGCCCAAGGTTATGTGCAAATTATGTGCCACTAATTGAATATTATGCTAAATTGTGATGAAAAGAGGATGAGCCATATGTATTTGTCAAGGTAATTGGATATGTGCAAGTGTTGAGGTAATGAATGGTATACCAGTTGTAGGGATAACAAAATATGTGTAATGATGCTTGGAAATGTGTTTCGGGGGCTCTCTGACAGGTAGATAGGCCTAATTACAAGGGAACCTCTGGCAAAAGTTTTTGAAAATATTGAAGTTAGCGTAAATTGGGAAGTTTGCATACCATGTTTTCAAAAACCAAATGAGTTCCAACAATCCTCATTCGAGGACAAATGATTTCTAAGGGGGGGAGAATGTAAAAACCCGTAAAATTTCTTGCTTAAAATAATGCCCGAATAAGTCCCCGAGTTGTTACCTCTGTGGAAATTCTTAAAACGGACCTTGAATTTTGTAAAAGTACCCCGGGATTTGAAAGAACTTAATTTTTCCAGAAATTTGGGTGTTATGTGACGCACAATGCGATCACATAACGTGTATGCGGACCGCATAATGGTCGCATACGCGGGCAGATCACTGCCCAACTTAAGGGGTGTTATGCGACGCGTAATGCGATCGCATAACGTGTATGCGGACCGCATAAGTGGTCGCATACCCGGGCAGAATGTTTTCAAAATTTGGCCCACCCGGGGGCCATTCTGCGGTCAAATATGCGGACCGCATGTAAGGAATGCGATCGCATTCCTGACCGCATATTCGACACGGTCTTTTAATTTTCTAAATTTTTATACCCGACCCCAGTTTCATTTAACCCCTGCCCCCTTTCATTTTAAC
>ML295602.1:13584-76731 GCA_005239495.1 Nicotiana undulata | reverse complement strand
CTTCACTTTCAGCTCTGTCTTATCTTATAGTTCAAAGACAGTCATATGTACTTATTTTCAGTCCTTTGTTTTAGTAATCTCTTAGACAGTTTGTGAGTATGTGACACCAGTTCTGGGATTTGTATATGCGTCTTTATTTCGAAGTTTCTATATTATTTTTTGGTAATTTGTTGACCTTCACATTGTTGACCATCGATGCCTTAGTTATCTTGTTCGTTTTAGTTGTTAATGAGTTTTATTTAGTTCAAACGTTGGCTTGTCTAGCGGGTTCACCGTTAGACGCAGCCATGGCCCGAAGGTGGGATTTTGTGTCGTGACAAGTTGGTATCAGAGCCCTAGGTTGCTTATGTCTCACAACTCACGGAAAAACTTGGTAGAGTCTGAGGGATCGGTACGGAGACGTCTGTACTTATCCCCAGAGGCTGCAAAGTTAGGAATAACTTCACGTCTTTCATTCTCTGTCGTGCCAGTTTAATTTTTAATACTAATTCAGTCTCTATTTTACTCTCTCGCAGATGGAGAGAACGCGCGCTTCCTCATCGACCGACCACCAGCCTGATCCTCCTATTGCAGCTCCTACGAGGGGCATAGGGCGAGGCCGTGCTAGAGGCCGAGGCAGAGCTAGAGCAGCAGCTCCAGTAGAGGATCCACAGGTAGACTTTTCCGGTGAGGTTCCTACTCAGACAGTCCCAGTTGGACCAGCTCAGGTCCCAGAGGGGTGCATTGCCACCCCAGTGCTTCAGGACGCTCTAGTCCACTTAGTGGGACTCATGGAGAGTGTGGCTCAGGCCGGTCTTCTTCCTACTGCACCAGCTGGATCTCAGGCTGGGGGAGGGACCTAGACTCCTACTATTCATATGCCAAAGCATTTTTCCACTGAGTTCCAGACTCCGGCACCTCAGATAGCCGGAGTAGTTCAGCCGAGTATTGTGGCACCAGCATATGAGGGAGCAGCCATGTCAGCAGACGCTCTGTAGAGGTTGGATCGGTTCACCAAGTTATTCACTACAACATTTACTGATGCACCATCAGAGGATCCCCAGGATTATTTAGATAGCTGTTATGAAGTTCTTCGGAACATGGGCACTGTGGAGTCCAATGGAGTTTATTTTGCTACATTTCGTCTTTCTGTCACCGCCAAGACTTTGTGGAGAGATTACTGCTTGACCAGACCAGACCAGCTGGGTCTGCACCTCTGACTTGGGCTCAGTTCTCCGAGTTGTTCTTGGGGAAGTTCCTTCCAGTTACTCAGAGAGAGGATCTTCGGAGGCAGTTTGAGCGTCTACATCAGGGCTCCATGTCCGTCACTCAGTACGAGACCAGGTTCATTACTTTGGCCAGGCATGTCATTATGATACTCCCCACTGATCGGGAGAGAGTTCGGAGATTTATTGAGGGTCTAGCTCAGCCCATCAGACTTCAGATGGCCAGAGAGACGGGTACTTATATCTCCTTTCAGGATTCAGCCGATGTGGCCAGACGCATTAAGATGGTTTTATCCCAGGGTGGTGGTCAGGGGTCTAACAAGAGACCTCGTCATTTCGGCCGTTTCAGTGGTGCCTCATCTGGAGGCAGAGATTCCTTTGGCAGAGGTCATCCCCCTAGGCCTTATCAGTTAGCACTCCAGGTATCTCGCAGTGCACCTTCAGCTCCCATCAGTGCACCACCGATTCAGAGATATCAGGGTGGTCATTATGGTCGTCAGGGACAGTTCCAGGGTCAGTATTCTCAGCAGCCGAAGTCTTGCTTCACTTACGGTGGAATGGGGCATATTTCCAGGTTTTGCCCCCGAGGTTTTGATGGTTCTCAGTATCAGGGTTCCCATGTCATGGTTCCCGCATCAGGTGTCCCCAGGGGTGCGAACGCGTAGTGTTAGGCTGGGGTCTGGGGGGCTGGGTAATTTGTTCTTCGCGAACGCGGCCCTATGCTCGCGAACGCGTAGGCAAGTGGAGTCAAACCTACGCGAACGCGGGCAAGGACTCGCGAACGCGTAGGTCAGGTTAATCAACCCTTCGCGAACGCGGCCAGGGGCCCGCGAATGCGAAGGGTATTTTTGCCCAGTTATTAAAATACCCCAAAAACATAATACCATACGAGATTTTCATAATTTTCACTTCCTTCTTCCACTCCAAGCACCATTGAAGACCTCCAATCCATTTTCTCCTCCATAACCATTTGGGTAAGTGTTCCTAACACCAATTTCTTCCATTTTCCTTCCCTAATAACTAGAACCTAGGCCTAAACTCATGAAAACAAGGTAGAAATTAGGGAATTTAGGTAGGGTTAGGTTTTGGGGAATTTTCGGTGATTCAACCTCAATTTGGGGTCGAATCTTAAAACAAATTATATATTCTAACTCGTGAGGGTATGGGTGATCGGGTTTTGGTCCAAGCCTCGTGTTTGGACCAAGCGGGCCCGGGGTCGAATTTTAGTATTTTTGGAAGAATAGTAGAAAATGTATAATTAGGCTTCGGAATTGGTTTATTGAGTATTTATTGATATTAATAAATCCATTATGTCTAGATATTATCGATTCGGAGTTGGATTCGAGAGGGAAGGCGGTATTAGAGACTTGACATGCACTTTGGAGCCAAGGTAGGTGTTTGGCCTAACCTTAGCTTGAGGGATTAGGTATAGAGTCTTATTTGCTATGTGTAATTCATTTCCAACGTATTGGCGGGGTGACGAGTGCCTATTTGTTGCGGTCAAGCATGCCCGTGAGTCAATTGTGATGAATCATACCGTGTTCTTAATATTCTCCGTACTATGAGTAATTGGTGATTTAGAAGTGATACCTTGATGTTGTTTCATGACATTGGGAGTTATTGTGTTATGTGTTTCAGTTGAGGCTTTTACTGTTGAAATTGTATATCAGATGCGAGGTTGGTTATAGCTGAGTCCCTTGCCGGGACGATAGAATTTTATTGAGTAGTTTCATACACTTGAGACTTCTTATTGTTGATTTTCACCTTATATTGTTGCCTTTATATTATTTATTGCACGAGGGGACATGTCGTGCTTATTGTTCATTATTTATCACACGACGGGACATGCCGTATTGATCGTTTATTATTTATCGCACGAGGGGATATGCCGTGCTGATTTTTTGTTATTTATCGCACGAGGGGACATGTCGTGCTGATTGTTTGTTATTTATCACACGAAGGGACATGCCGTGTTGATCGTTGATTATTTATTGCACGAGGGGATATTTCGTGCCGAGTGTTACTATTTATGCACGAGGGGACATTCCGTGCCGAGTGTTACTATTTATGCACGAGGGGACATTCCATGCCGAGTGATTGTGAGATTATGCACGGGGGGACATGCCGTGCCTTTTGTTGTTCATTATCTATCCTGATGCGTTAAATTCCGGCTTTTACTTTGTACACTTCAATTATTACCCTGTTCTACTGTGCTAGCATTTTGTTTCCCCTTTTACCCCCAGCATGTTCTCCCCGTATCTGTCTTACTTGCTTATTTCCGTTGATATTTTCCTGTTATTATATAGAATTGCACAGGCACATATATTGTTGTCGGTCCTAGCCTCGTCACTACTTCGCCGAGGTTAGGCTCGGCACTTACTCAGTACATGGGGTCGGTTGTACTGATGCTACACCTGCACTTCTTTATGTTGTGCAGACTACGCAGCCGGACCCGGTGGTCACTGACGGTCGGAGCATTCCATCAGTTCATACAGGAGACATCGAGGTAGACCCGCAGACGTTCGTGGGCCTTGGCGTCATCTTCTACCCTTCACTTTCAGCTCTGTCTTATCTTATAGTTCAAAGACAGTCATATGTACTTATTTTCAGACCTTTGTTTTAGTAATCTCTTAGACAGTTCGTGAGTATGTGACACAAGTTCTGGGATTTGTATATGGGTTTTTATTTCGAATTTGCTATATTATTTTTGGTAATTTGTTAACCTTCACATTGTTGACCATCAATGCCTTAGTTATCTTGTTCGTTTTAGTTGTTAATGAGTTTTATTTAGTTCAAACATTGGCTTGTCTAGCGTGTTCACCGTTAGATGCAGTCATGGCCCGAAGGTGGGATTTGGGTCGTGACAACTATTTTCAGCATCTCATTTTGCACTATTATTATCGCTTAGAAATCCTGTCTCTAGGATAAACGACAATCATTAATATAAACTGTCACTTTCCACATCTTTAAAAATCATGTCTAACAATGTTGTAACCTTTTTGCACTCAGAAATCATGTTTTAGGAACTTTGCATTGTGCATCTTGAAATCCTGCTTTAGGGCTTTGCATATCCTGAAATCATGTGTGCACTTAGAAATCCTGCTTAGGGAATCCTGCATTCTGCATTCTATATGTACACATTAAATACCATGTTTTTTAGGACTTTGTACTCGCTCAGTCACACCTAGTTAAACTACTGATGCATGAAAAGGATAAAAACAGTCTCACCCGGTTTGTTTTTTAAAAACAATTGGCAATAATCATGTATTTTGTAACACCTAGAACAACATGTTTAGGTAATCCAATTTATAACAGTTTTTCTTTAATAATTCTGGTAACAATTGTTCACTATCCCACGCCTAGGCAAGCCTTAGGTAACCAATTCTTATAAAGCTGAAAACTGCCTCTTTGAGTTTACTGCTTAACGCTTAACAAGCTTAAAAATCAGTACGCAAATTGATTAGGCCCTACTTCTAAGTTTTATAAAAAATAAAATGTCATATCGTATGTGCCTTACCATTCACCTAGACATCATGTCTTAGGATCCTGCTAATAAGAATGTTTCCCTTTTGTTTGTGTTTGAGTCATGTTGTTTACATGCATTAACTGTGGAGGTAAACTTGAGCCTCTTATTTGTTATTTCCTTCTTTTATTTGCTAAAGTCCTATGTGTTCTTGCTTGTCGCCTTAGTATTTACTCCTTTAAACCTTAGGGGGTCTGTTTAGAACTGCCTATAGGTAGAGGTCCTAAATTCCTCCGGGACCACTAAGAAGGTACAGGTAATAGCACGAAATAATGGTCGTTAAATAACACTCGCTTATTAACCGCTAAGGGGTGGGGAAGGATAGACATGGATATGATGACCGGTGCGATATGTTTAGGTAATCCAATTTATAACAGTTTTTCTTTAGTAATTCTGGTAACAATTGTGCACTATCCCACGCCTAGGCAAGCCTTAGGTAACCAATTCTTATACAGCTGAAAACTGCCTCTTTGAGTTTACTGCTTAATGCTTAACAGGCTTAAAAATCAGTACGCAAACTGATTAGGCCCTGCTTCTAAGTTTTATAAAAAATAAAATGTCATATCTTCTGTGCCTTACCATTCACCTAGACATCATGTCTTAGGATCCTGCTAATAAGATTGTTTCCCTTTTGTTTGTGTTTGAGTCATGTTGTTTACATGCATTAACTGTGGAGGTAAACTTGAGCCTCTTATTTTCTCTTTCCTTCTTTTATTTGCTAAAGTCCTATGTGTTCTTGCTTGTCGCCTTATCATTTACTCCTTTAAACCTTAGGGGGTCTGTTTAGAACTGCCTATAGGTAGAGGTCCTAAATTCCTCCGGGACCACTAAGAAGGGACAGGTAATAGCACGAAATAATGGTCGTTAAATAACACTCGCTTATTAACCGCTAAGGGGTGGGGAAGGGTAGACATGGATATGATGACCAGTGCGCTAATGCCACGTGTAGCCCCTCTTTTGAGTAGTGATTACTGGGCATTGTACCGATGTGATCTTATAGGATAAATAACCTAGGACTCCCCTATCCTTCATATATGGGCTTAGACTTTAAACTTTAATTACGCATATGTGCTTAGAATATAAACCTTTCAAAAACCTTATATACATACTTAGACTTTAATCTTTTCAAAATCTTTTGCACACGTGTGCTTAGACTGTAAAGCTTGTCAAAAACCTTATATACATACTTAGACTTTAATCTTTTCAAAATCTTTTGCACACGTGTGCTTAGACTGTAAAGCTTGTCAAAAACCTTATATACATACTTAGACTTTATTCTTTTCAAAATCTTTTGCACACGTGTGCTTAGACTGTAAAGCTTGTCAAAACTCTTTGCTTGTTTAAGATTTAATTAATTATTTGCTACTTTCCTAAATTCACAAAGTTATTTGGCTGGGAACCATAGTTGTGGACTTTGAGGGGTGACTAACGCCTTCCCTTTAGAGTAATTTCAAGCCCTTACTCAATCTCTGGTTATCCAAATCTGTATTTTTAAATGACCCTTAGTACGTGCCCTAACACACCTTAATTCGTTAGGTGGTGAATCTTCAATTCCTTGCATACCCATTTCCCAAAAGGAAATGAGTTATCCCGATAATGTCAAGAACCCTGACCGATCCGAAAAGAGAAGGAAAAAGGGGGCGCGACAACAGGCTAATGAGCGGGCAATTGTTCCAAGAGCAACTGCGAAAATAGAGGAAATGCATATGGATTCTGGCACTGGCCAAATTATGTCGCTGCAAATTAGTGTTCGACTGAAGACTCCTCTACAACATTTACATGATTTAGTTACACACAATGTGATACCAATTGATGAAGACTTAATGATACAAAATCTAATAGTGGATGAAGGAGATGATGAATCAACAACAGAAAACTTCAAACAAGTCGTTAGGGAAGGATATTTATCACCCACAGCTAGTGCTAAAGGAGGAATGAAAACTAATAAGAATCAGAATAAAGAACCACCACAACCTTCAAGAATAATGCCAAGGAGGGAAGCTTCTCTATCTAAATGATGATGATCAAAACATTAATATGGAACATAAGGTATGTGAATACAAAACATGCCTTTCCTAGAGTGATCAACATGAATAGGGTGCATAGTTTTTGTGTAGTTGCATTGATGGAGCCTTTTCAAAAGAAGAGATTCATTGATAGATATAGAAGGAGCTTGATTATGGAGACTGCTTATGCAAATATTAATGGGCAGATATAGTTGTTCTTTGATGTAGTGGTGGAATGGAAATTAGTAGAGGATACTGAGAAACATGTGACTGTGAGAGTGTTTCCCCATGATCTGGGGCGGCACATGATGATGATATTTGTTTATGCAAAATGTTCAGCAATAGAGAGGTTGGAATTGTGGGATCACTTGTATTACTTAGCAAGTGATATGAAATTGCCATTGTTGGTAGGAGGGGATTTCAATGTGATATTGCATGAAGATTAGAAAATAGAAGAACTGCCAGTACACCATCCTGAATATGAGGATTTTGCATTTTGTGTAAACTCGTGTGGTTTGTTTGAGCAAGGATATAAAGGAAGTCCATTTACATGGTGGAATGGGAGACCCAATGATGCATGTATATTCAAGAGACTGGATATGTTCTTTGTGAATTTTCCATTTCAGAACATGTTGCCAAATATTTAAATTGAACATCTAATCAGAACTAGATAAGATCATGCACTATTGCTAATGACATGCGGGGAGCAGACCACCAATTTTGTCAAACCTTTCAGGTTCTTGAATTTTTGGACTAAGCATGCCACATTTATGGATGTGGTGAGGCAGAATTGGGAAGCTGATTTCATAAGGGATCCGTTTTTTATGTTCAAGCAAAAGCTTAAGAGGGTGTAGGAAGCACTGTCAAAATGGAGTAGGGAAACATTTGGTGATATCTTCAAGCAGTTGACTATTTTGGAGGACATTGTTAGGGTGAAAGAGATAATGTTTGAAGAAGATCCTACAGTTGAGAACAGGATTGCGCTTCAAAAGGCTCAATCTGAATTGAAGAAATACTTGAGTATTGAGGAGCAGTATTGGAAACAAAAAAGTTGGGCTGACTTGGTTTGCTGAAGGAGATAGGAATACAAGCTTCTTTCACAATCATGTATTCACTGAAGAGAATCAAAAGTGACAGTGGGTTATAGATTGAAGACCAGGAGCAATTGGCTACAACTGCAGTGGACTTCTATAAAAGAAAGTTCACAAATGAAGGTGATGCTTCTGACTTTTCCTTGCTTAATAATGTACCTTCGATGGTCACTATGGAACAGAATTTGGAACTTAACAAATTACCAACAATTTAAGAGGTAAGGACAATAGTTTTTGAGCTTAGTGGGGAGAGTTCTAGTGGTCCAGATGGATTCACTGGCATGTTTTATCAACCATTCTGGGATGTTATTGGTGCTTATATACACAACATGGTGCTACACTTCTATGGAGGAGTTACACTGCCGAAATCCATTAGTCACACCAATCTAGTGTTGTTGCCTAAGACACCTAGAGTTGAGACTTTTTCTGACTTAAGACCTATTAGCTTGAGCAACTTCATTAACAAGGTCATGTCTAGGGTGTTACATGATAGATTGGAAAGTTTTTTTCCTTTTTATAATATCTCCTAATCAATCCAGATTTGTGAAGGGTAGGAGTATATTTGAGAAAATCTTATTGACTCAAGAAATTGTCACAGGCATAAGGTTAAGGGGAACGCCAGCTAATGTGGTGATCAAGCTCTATATGTATAAGGCCTATGATAAGGTTTCATGAAAATACTTATTGCATGTACTAAGGAATATGGGATTTTCTGAGCACTTCATCAACATGGTGTGGAACTTGGTGTCAAATAATTAGTACTCAGTGTTAGTGAATGGGAAGTCCGGAGGGTTCTTTAAGTCTACAAGGGGTATGAAGCAAGGGGATCCCCTATCACCAGCATTGTTCATTCTGTCATCTGAGGTACTTTCTAGGTCTTTGAATAATCTCTTTGAAGACAAGTCATTTGTGGGGTTTGGAATGCCTAAGTGGTCTGATCCTTTAAACCACTTGGCATATGCTGATGATACTATAATCTTTCCTTCTGCTCATCCTCCATCCCTGAGAAAGCTTATGGTAGTGTTGGGGAATTATGAGAAGATATCAGGCCAGATGATCAACAAAGATAAGCGTTCATTCTACATGTATTCAAAGATTGCTAATAAATTGTTTCAGGCGGTTGGAGCTATTACAGGATTTGCAAGAGGTAAATTCCCCTTCACATATCTAGGGTGTCCTATTTCTTACACTAAAAGGATGAAGGAATATTATGAGGATCTTATCAAGAAGGTAAAGGCTAAATTGCATTCATGGAAAGGAAAGATGTTGTCATTTGGAGGAAAGACGACACTCATTTCTAGTGTGTTGCAAAGCATGCCAGTCCACATGTTATTAGTCCTTCATCCACCAAAGAATGTCTTGGAGCATCTTCATAATATTTTTGCTAGGTTATTTTGGAGCACAAAGGAAGAAGGGAGAAGCAGACATTGGGCTTCATGGCAAAATCTTTGCCTTCCTAAAGAGGAAGGGGGCCTAGGTTTTAGGTCCTTACATGATGTGTCGAGGGCACTGTTTGCTAAACTATGGTGGAGGTTTAGGACCACAAAATCTCTGTGGTCTAATTTCATGTGGAACAAGTATTGCAAGAAGGAAATACCAATGGTGGTGCAGTTTAGAAAGGGGTCTCATGTCTGGGGACAAATGTTGGATGCTAGGGTAGAAGTAGAACATGATATACTATGGGAATTGAAGAGTGGAACAACTAATATTTGGCATGAAGATTGGACTGGATTGGGTGCATTTTATCACGTATTACCTAAAGACTTTCCAATCAATGAAGATCTTCAGGATGTGGTAGAATTGCGGAAAGGTGAAATATGGGATGATCAGCTACGAGATCAAACTTTCAATGAGAAAATTGCAGAACATATAAACCTAAATGTGCATTATGAAGGTAGTGAGGGATACTAGGATAGGCCATACTGGATGCCAACTCCTTCAGGCATGTTTAGTGTTAGCACTACTTGGCAAATATTATGGCATAGGGTTGATCCTAATCAGGAATTCAAGTTAATGTTGATTAAAGGATTACCATTTAAGATATCCTTCTTCTTGTGGAGATTGTGGAGGCAGAAAATAGCCACTGATGACATGTGGAGGAGGCAAGGGCAAATGGTGATGTCTAGGTGTTGGTGTTGTCAGCAACCCCAAGAGGAATCTATTGAGCATATATTTTTCATACGTCTTACTGCCTCTAAGTTATGGAACTTGGTCATGGGGGTTGTTGGAATTAATATGCCATTGATTCAATTAAAGCAGGTTATAAGGCATTGGTGGTATGCTCAATGTTGTCCAAAGTTAAGGCCATTGTTTCAAGCAGTACCACCTATCATCACTTGGGAACTTTGGAAGAGAAGAAATGCAGCTTATTTGTTTCAAATTACTATTAAGTGCACATTCCTTCCCTTATCCACTTTTATTTATTTTAAACTGCTACTACATGCACACTCATTACCTTATTCATCTTTATTTGTTTTAAATTGCTATGACATGCACATCCCTCCCCTTATTCTCCTTTTTTTGCTATGACATGTATGACCTCTCTCTATCTCCTTCATCTTGTCTAAGGCTGCTATATTATGAATCTCCTATCCCTCTTTCCCAACCTGCTTCATTACGTTCTCGCACATTTTCCATGAGTTAAACTGACTTCTCTCTTTTTTGTCTTTCTTTTCTTTTCTCTTCTTTTCATGTCCACTTTTGCAATTTTATTGCTTTTACATACTTTTATCATGTAAATACTTGACAATGTGTTATTATATCTGCATAAAGCATGCTCTGCATCATACTCCACTTATTCCAATTATCAATATAATGGTGCTTGATGAGTGTCCGCGCTTTCCTGAAATCACCTTTCTAAATCGGAAAGGCTTATTTGCAGTACACCAGTCGATCAACGATGCAGTCGATGGTACCGTGCCTTTCCCTCTCAATTTATCCATTTGGGAGTACTAGTCAAAACCCTCCTAGAAACCCTACTCTAATTTGAAATGTTCATGCATCACGCTAAACCCAGTACGGGTTGAAGCATTGTTAACATAACAACCCGCTAAGATGAACCTTGTCCAAAGTCCTATGGGATTTCCACAATCCCAATGGACACTATAATATTATTTATCTTACTTGGAGAGAATGTGTCAACATGTTGATTATTATTGTGTAAGTAGTAAAATCTGGAGTGGGAAAGGGCTAACCTTTGTTTGTTTGCAGAAAATAAAGCACGAAATCCCCAGGTTCAGTATGGTCCAAAGGTTTGACGTGGGGTTGGAGGTTTGGAGAAATACTTTGGATTCTAAAGGTTTCAAATTGAGTAGAACAAAAATAGAATAACTAGAGCGCAAATTCAGTGACGGCACCCATGAAGTAGACGTCGAGGTAAAGCTTGGTGCTCAAGTTATCTCCAAGAGAGCATGTTTTAAGTATCTCGAGTCTATTATCCAAGGTAACGAGGAGATTTATGAAGATGTCTCACATCACATCGGAATGGGATGGATGAAATGGAGGCTCGCTTCTGGTATTTAATGTGATCAGAATGTGCCGCAAAGACTTAAGGCTTAGTTTTATAGAGTGATGGTTTGACCGATTATGTTGCGCTGAGTGTTGGCCAGTCAAGAACTCCCACGTGCATAAGATGAAAGTAGTAGATATGAGGATGTTGATATGGATGTGTGGGTGTACCAGGAGAGATAAGATTAAGAAAAAAGGTATCCGGGACAGAGTGTGAGTAGCCTATGTGGAGGAAAGGATGGAGTCGAGGTTGAGATGGTTCGGACATGTTAAGAGAAGAAGAATTGACGCCCTTGTTAGGAGGTGTGAGAGGTTTGCCAGGGCGAGTTTGCGGAGAGGTCGAGGTAGGCCTAAGAAGTACTGGGAGAGGTGATTAGACAGGACATGGCGCTGCTTCAACTCACTAAGGACATGACCCTTGATAGGAGGGCGTAGATGTCGAGGATTAAGGTAGAAGGTTCGTTGGCAGTTTTTTAGTTGTTCACCGATAGTCGTATTAGCACGCATGTCCCTTCATATTCTTAGATTTTTATTGCGTTATGTGGTTGTTCGCCTCAGTTATTGTATTCCCTGTTGTTATTATTTGGTACTACTTATCCTTTATCTCCCTCTTTTTCTTTTCTCTTCCTTCTTTCTTCCTTTCTTGATTTCCTCTTCTTCTTATTACCATTCCAGTGCCGAAGGTCTATTGGAAACAATCTCTCTACATGCATTAGGTAGGAGTAAGGTCTGCGTATAGACTACCCTCTCCAGACCCCACCTACTGAGAACATACTAGAATTGTTGTTGTTGTAAATAGGGTCCCAGGTTTAAACTCTAATTCAAAAGGGATCTGAGATAGATACTGGTCCGAAGTGATTGGAGAATTTTGGATTTTGAAGGAAGTTCGGGTTGTTTATCAGTATGAAGTGATCGAAGCACTTTGGATTTTCAAGGAAATCCGGGCTTTGTATAGGTCTAAAGTGATCTGAACACATTTATTTGAAGGAAATACGGGTTGTGCACTGGTCCAAAGCGATACCATAGAATTTGAATGCAAAACGAAAATCAGGGGTGTGTACCATTCCGAAGCGATATCGGAGCATTTGAAATCTAATATACCTGGATTAGAGGTAGGCACCTATAAAATATGACTTTGAAATAAAGTGCCCATAATTCAGGAGGGCTCATGAAAAAGCAAGAAGATTTTTTTCCTTGTAAGAAAATTGGTGAAAAGAGTTCGACTTTGTTTTTGTAGTTTTCTGCATTTTTTTCATTTTTGTAATCTTTTACAATATATTTGAAAATTGGGAATAGTGAAGAAAAACTGTGATTTATTGATCGACCATCATTTTTAACTTGACTTTTGTTTATATCAACAATTAGTATTGGGTTGAGAAATTTCCACCATATACTTTGTAAGAAAGTGAGATCGACTTATGGGTAATTCTTATAGCTTCGAGCAGTACCTCATGTATACCTAAGTTCGACAAGATTTGTTCGTCGTGCTTCAATAAAAGGTTTTGAATTTTTCCTATCTCGTGTTTTGAATGCCCTCACCATAAAGAAATTCCTAATTTGCAGACATATTTTGAAGTACTTGTGTTTTAAGGAAATTTTGGGAAGTACACTCACACTCAGAAAGATGTTCAATGCATGTAGTTGAGATACCATATGCTAGACCTTCATGTGAGTATCCACTAATGTAATAACACTTTGAATATGATCACATATGGCTTGTTATTGGCTTGTAATGTAAACTTGGGGCCAGGTAGGATATTTATTTGGGATAAAAATGACTAATTCCTCCTTGAGCACTGCACTATACCCGCGTGCTTCGGCACTCGATCTTATTTTCCTTGATGTTCCTATCTTTTGTTTGACTTCTTTTGAACTTGTCTTCTTATTGGAGGTTATTCTTCCATTTTCAGAGATTGTTTTTCTTTTTAAAGTTTTTCTTGCTTTACATGAGTTTTTCCTTCTTTTTGTTGCAGTTACTCCTCTTAGATTTATTGGAGCCTTCTCCATTTTGTGAGTCTTTTCCTTGAATTTGCGAAAGTTCCTCCTTTTGAACTTCTGAAGTTCTCTTTTCTTTTCTTGAAGTCATGTCTGTGATTGTCCTAGACTTTGCATCTTTCTTCTTTTCAAAATGGTCACCTTACCGTCGATCTTCGTCCAAAGTTGCACGTTTCAGTGCGCAAGGAGGCTGGGCCAAGAGAGGGACAGTGTTCTTAATCACGAAGATGGGTATAAGCTAAGATGTGGTTTCCCAAGAGAAGGCTTAAGGCTCAAAAGGGGAAATTCTAGAGTTCAATGTCATTTGGTAGGCTTGAAAGACACAAATGGGTCAATGAAGGACTAGGATCATTTCCTAAACCAAGTGTTACTAAGGATTTTGCCTCAACATACATTCGGGTCAAGTTCTAGATCTTGAATGCAATGCAATGAATTTTAATCTAGGTTCACCACACAGTGCACGTGAAACAATGAGGTCGACTTTGCTCTTACCTTGACTGTAAGCACGAGATTTTTCAAGCATTTGTAAGGCACAATTGAGAGGTACCACAAGAGTATATGGTTTACCCGAAGAAGATCCTCTCCATCATACCAATTAACATTTGTTCTTTCCCGTGCACAATTCTAACTACGTTGGTACAACCCAAGTCAATGTTTTTTATCAATTTTTTTCTTGTTCTTTTTGGTAAATACGACTAAACACGAGGAAGGGTTCCCTTTTTTCACACCTTTTTTGGGGTTTTGACTTAACAATCTTTTTTTTTTTTTAGAAAATGAATTTGAACCTGAATGTTGTCTACGTATATCAATTAGAATTGGGTCAACTGTAGTTTAGGAAGATTAAAACAGGAAAGAATTTTTTTTATTTTCATTTCATTTCAATTTCTTAAAATCTTTGAATTTCGACTTAATCAATTTTTTCCTAGTGATTTTTGACAAAGAGAAATGAACTTAAAACGAGCTTTGTGGTTACTATTCTGAAACGATATCGTAGCATTAAATGTTATACGGGATTTTTAATTACCATTCCAAAGCGACATTGGAGCATTAAATATTAGACGGGCTTTGTGGTTACCGTTCCTAAGCGATATCAGAGCATTAAAAATTAGAAGGGCTTTGTAGTTACATTTTTAAAGCGATATCGGAGCAATAAAAGGAATGTAAATAACCACATGATGGGAGTTCCATGAATGAAAATTGAATCTCTACGCGATGGGAGTATTCGACGGCCTGTGTACCGTCCTGATGCGATATCAGAGCATTTTATCTCCACATGATGAGAGTGACTGAAAAGTAAAATCTCCACGTGATGGCAGTGGCAGGATTGTAAATCTCTGCAAGATAGAAATGGGTGAAATGTAAAATCTCCACACGATTGGGGGACATGAATTGAAAATATCTACACGATGGGAGTATTTATTTGGCTTTACAAAAATGAGACGAAACTCGAAGGTTTCCTATGTATCTCGTTCAAATGAGAATCAGGCCAGGCGTAGTTCATGAAGATTAAATATCAAGGGAAGATGTTTTAGATTTTGAATTTCCTAGGAAAAGAGGATAATATTTTTGGATTTTGATTTTGATGACTCATAGGGAGACTTATAGGGAAGCAACAGAGGAAGACATAAATATGATATTTTTGACTATTTAGAAATGATCTTTTCACAAAGATCTTCGGCCAACTAAGTGGTCAAACGTGACCGACTCGTCTAGCTAAGAATGAGGAAAATCGTACCCATTACAGGTTGCCTATGTATCTTGACATAAGGACAAGAATCAGGTACGTGTAGTTCGTGAAGGGTGGAGAGTATAAGATGTATGGTTTTCAACACTTCTATTACACTCTTATATCAAAGAATTCCAACAAACAAAATTAATGGCATAAGAGATATGTACGAAATGCAAGGGTATAAACAAACTCGATCGATGCCTCCTTGTGCCCGTGGGGGATGTGGTATCCTCCGAAGTTGAAGAGAGAATCTATTCAGAAGACAAGCCCTAGTTGCTCATTTGAAAAGCTTCTTCGACGTCCCCTGACTATTTTAGAGGCAGTTGTTGTGGTTGTCCCCCAATTGACTGCAAGGGTGTTTGTTTCGAACTTCGAGCTGTCCACAAGAACCTTTTTGTGATCGTCTCCCCTGGTTGTTAACCATGATGATTATCTGATCATGATGTAGAAATGCGGTGAGAGTAGTGCCATCATAAAATGATGTAATTAAGAAGTGATTTTACAACTAACACTCCCCGGATTGTTCGATTTATGTTCCATAGAGTCCGAGATCAAATGATATCTCTCGCGGGTCGCCCATGATGATATTCTTTCAAAACTCAGAGGAGAAAATGTTAGGGACCCTCTCAAGAAAATTTATAACATGAAGAGGCTGCATATTAGGTCGTGCAACCAGTGGTTTGTCCGATCGTATGATCAGGAATGCGATGTAGGCATTCCAAGATGGTCCTGGAGATGATGTTGTCATTCCTGCATTCAAAGAAAAATTCTTAGATCAAGGGAGGGAAATCAACTCATGTTGACTTGAGGCTTCACTTGTACTTCCTTTTCTGTCTGAGTTATGCGGGCATGACACTCCTCCTAAGCTTACTAACAACCTACCCCTGCAACAAAAATGGGTTGACTTATATTGAATCTTTGAATTTGGGAAAGCTAGAGTGAACATCATGGCTCCGCAACAAAATGTGTGTAGAAAAGACTTTCATACATTATTTTTGTTTTATGTCGAGTGAGGGTTGGGGTAAGACTGTCATTATATTTTGTGATTTAGATTTTTGAGTCAAGTTTAGTTGACACTCTCAGCAATTTTCGGGATGAGAGCATCATTGCACTGTTCCAAAAGAACTGCCCCAATTTTTAGGACAGGGAAAAATATTTTGAAAAAGTGGAGAGATAGAACCCTGATGTAGGGTTGGTTGTGTATCTTGTGAAAGCAAGAATCAGGTCAAAACGTACTTTAGGCCAACTATTGGACTTATGCGAAACGTATAGTTCTGATGAACGAACAATTGTTACTTGTGAAATAATGTGATTATGAGTGAGAATCCTTGGGTGGGTGGTTGGACACTTGTAATGACCCGACCGATCGTTCTGCTTTCTAGAACATCATTCCCCTAAATGAGACTTCCCGCATGTGCTTTAACTGTTTTATGGTTTGCGGGGATGGTTAGTTCGGGATTTTGAAATGTTTGGTTGAAATCGGAACACTTGGTTCCTTATTGTTTTCTAAATAAGGCTAAGTTTGACTTGAGTCAACGTTTTAAGTAAAAGATCTCAGAATCAGAATTTCACGGTTCCAATAGGTTCTTATGATTTCAGACTTGGGCGTATGTTCAGACCGGGTTTTGGATGACCCAGGAGCGTTTCAGCACTTAATAGTAAAGGTTGGTGCATGGAAGATTTTAAAGTTCTTTAAATTTTGTTTGGAGTAGTTTTTGGTGTTATCGAGGTCCGCTAGGGGGTTCGAGTCTTGGAATAGTTTTGTATGATTATTTACGACTTGCACACAAGATTTAGTGTCTTTACGAGTAGTTTAAGTATGTTTCGACTCCTTCGGAGTACGTTGTATGAACTTGAAGTTCAAAAGATGATTCAATTTGGTTTGGGGTGTGATTCTTAGTTTTGATGTTGTTCTATGCGTTCCGCGGTTTTGAACAAGTTCATTTTATGATTTCAAACTTGTTGGTATGTTTAAGTGGGACCCTGAAGGCCTTGGGTGTTAATCAGACGAGGCGCAGAACTCATTTGGAGTTGGAAAAAAGCTTGAAGCACCAGGAATCTAGCCGCAAGTGCGTGCTTGGAGAAGTGAGCGAGCAACCACAGAAGCGGCCCAGCACAGGCAGCCCCCAAACCGTAGATATAGACAAGGTGGGCGCATATGCACGATCGCAAAAGCGGTAGCAAACGTAGGTGCAACACGTTTGCCGTAGGAGCGGCATCGCAGAAGAGAGCCTTAATTCTGCAATTGCGGATTTAGGCCAGCCACGGGAGGACCGCTTCAATAATGAGATTTTTGCAGATGCGGAGCCATAGATGCGCCCAGTGAACCTCAGAAGTGGAAATAGCGTTGGGCAGAACCTTCATTTTAAGTCGAGACTTAAGGATTTAGGGTTTATTCATTGCATTTCTTGGGCAATTTTGGAGCTCTTGGAGAGGGAGTTTTCACCTAGCACTTTGAGGTAAGTAATTTAAAACAATGTAAGTTCAAGACATAGATTATGGGTAGATTGAACATCTAAAAATTGTGAAATCATGGGTTTATATACAAAAAAACCTGGGATTTGACAAAAATGGGACTTAACCACGAAAATGGTTACGAAATTGAGTGAAAAATATATATTTGAGTTCGTGATGTTAGGGGTAACATTTATCTTCGAAAATTTCTGAAATCTAGGAATGTAGGCCCGGGGGTGAATTTTAGGGATCTTTCTATTAGGTTGGGTAATTACTAAAATAGTTAAATTATGGAATTTTGAACATGTATTCATTAGTTTGTATAACATTTGTCTAGTTTCAGATCGTTTGACACCAAGTTGAAGCTTTAGAACAAAATGTGTGACCTGAACGTAATTTTTGAGACGAGGTAAGTCTCTTTCCTAACCTTGTAAGAGGGAATTTACCCCATATGTGATTTAAATTAATATTTTTTTCTAATTGTGGGGGCTACATACGCACGAGGTGACGAGAGTCCGTGATAGATACTATTTATGAATATGTCCAGGTAGTTTAGGACCCAAATCATGAATTATGTCACGCCCCAAAACTGAGGGACGGGACCAGCGCCTAACCGAATGAACCCGGTCAAGAAAACTTTATTTGCCTTTCCTACCCAACGCGTTTCCCCGTGTTTATAGCATACGTTATTCATATGAAATAGCAAGAGAAAATCAAAAGTGTGGGTTCACAACAAAGGGTCCATCTTTCCTCTTTTAACGTTTTAACATTAGATCTTACCAAATCATACATACTAAGTACAACCTTCCCGTTTTGGGACCACGATTACGAGTAAGTACAACAACTACCCAAAATATATTTACAACTCACATAATGTCTACGGAGCCTCTAAGAGTACGGAAAAGAATACATAGACTTGCCGGCAACAAGGCCCCGACTATACCTCAAAAGAACGACATATACAAAATGAGTCAACATGAACTACACACAACCCCGAGAGGAAGTGGGTCTCACCAGAACTTCTGAAAAGATGGAGGAAAGGCACCACTATCGGCGATCAGCACTATCTGCTACAGAACAACCTACATCCATTTAAAAGATGTAGCGCCCCCGGCAAAATGGACGTTAGTACCATTGAATAGTACTAGTATGTATGAAAAAACCTACTCTAGATAGGATAAACATCAACAGTAAAACTCAAGTAGAAGTATCATACAACAATGCACCGAAGCAAGGGAAAACACAAACAAGAATTTCCACACCCCTCATCCCGTTTTGGCATCTTTTGGATTATGTTCTTTTAAGTTTCATTTTGTTATTATTATTACTGATCCACCGTGTCGTTATCACACGGAGTTCGATCTCTGCCCGATCGGCTAGTCCATCCTAGGTGAGGTTTGAATATCATCACATCTAATATCACCACCGTGGCTTGTTCATAAGGAGTCCAATCTCTGCCCGAATCAGTTAGGTTAACACCATGGCATGTGCATTGCACACGGAGTCCGATCTCTGCCCGATCGGCTAGGTCATCTCAACTGAAACAGTGAGGACAATAATTATCATCATATCATAGTCATATCACAATATCAAGTCATCCATGTGTACGACATGGAGTCCGATCCTAGCCATATCGGATAGGCCTTCTCACCCCTAGGACATTCTCCTGGTCCATTTATGGATATTTTAGATCACTTACATCATTTTAAACCTTTTTTATCCCCAACACATATCATTCTTTGATTCATCTTTCATATAATTAGAATCCTTTTATTCATATTTCATAAAATTCCATTTTTAATCCATATTACATAACAATCCAATTCATAGATTCATGTTTCATATCAATTCAACCTCTTGATTCGTATTTCATATCATTACCAATCTTTATTCATGTTCCATATCAGTCCATCCTTTCACATTTTACCACACTCATCACATAATAAGATCACACACATAGTAAAAAGGGAAGATGATGATAAAAATTTATACACTCCAATAACCTAACAACATGGTAGCAGCATGGAACAATATAGAAGCAAGAATTCCTCAATTACGCACATAGAACACATAAATTCCATAGATAATCAACAAGAGAGTCATACCCGGAAAGTGAACACAACGGGTTTACCCTATGAAGATTAGAGTTATCAATACATACCTCGAGTTGGAATTTCTCCTTAATTTCAATCTCAAATCACCGGACCTTCTAGCGCCTTCAATCTAATTTACAATGTGACACATTTAAACCTAGGATTAGGTATCATGAATATGACTTGGACTCATGTGGGCATTTTATCGAACGCTATTTGTTCCTTTTGATTGCATAACCCCTTTTTGTGGAAGATTACTCTAACCTACTTCCCTTTACTAGATTATGGTAAATTAATCACATGCATGCAAGGTTCATAACTCTTACCTTCAAGAACTAACCTATGTGTGTTCCATTTTAACTAGAATTTGGGAATTAAGGGAAAATGGGGTAGAAACTTACCTCTTATGGTGAAGAAGATGACGACTACTCGATTAATCCCACGCCTGAGTAGAGATGGAGGATAAATTTGGTGGAGATGGTGACTTTCTCTCACTAGAACCCACTCTCACTTCTCTCAATATTTTAATCAGATAGTGGTTAAAAGTGAAGGGGATGGGTGTTTTATTAAGCTGGGGGTCGGGTTTTAAAATTAGAAATTAGAAGCCCTGATGCAGGTATGCGGTCAGGAATGCGATCGCATTCCTGCTATGCGGTCCGCAGACCTGTCACATAGTTGGCCCTCGGCTGGGCCAAAAAGAGAAGCTGACTGCCCAGGTATGCGGCAGCTATGCGGTCTGCATACCTGTTATGCGATCACATAGTGCGCCGCATAACTCCCACCGCAAAAATATAGGTGCATGAATGCGACAACTATGCGGCCCGCATTTCATGAAATGTGATCGCATTATGGGCCACATAGTTATCCTCAAAATGGACAACAACTATCCAGTTATGCGACCGCTATGCGGTCCGCATATATGATCAGCGATCGCATAGTGGACCGCAGATCCGCGCAATTCTGGAAAATTCTATCTTTTAAGTCCTGGGGTACTTTTCACTCTAAAGGGGTCCGTTTTAAGAATTTCTATAGTTATATCAACATGGGGACCTATACGGTCATCGTTTTTAGTTAGAAATTTTACGGCTCTTTACAAATTACTAGTAATGTTTGCACTTACTTCCTAATTAAAGTTCCTAAACATATTATAACTTGTTAGGGGAATTGTAACTTACTGTCACTGGAGATTGTATTATATTGTGTATTAGCCTTGTTATATCGTTTAAGCCCAAAGGCGTATAAAGTATCTTCTCTTCTTGTGGAGCACCCGAACGCCTTGGCAGGAATAGATGCATGTATGGATTGTGGCGCACGTCCCTCGGAAATGTAACATTGTTCTGCTTTCTTAGAGTTCATTTATTTGTTCCTACTTACTAATGAGTTATTATTATTATTCACATAATCAAGGTTCATTTAGAATTTTTGTATTCATATTATTAGCCCATAGTAAGTGTGGAAGTCGACCCCTCGTCACTACATCTTCCAGGTTAGACTTGATACATACTGGGTAATTTTTGTTTATGTACTCACGCCACACTTCTTCACTGGCTGTACAGGATCTGAGGCAGGTGCATCAGGCGATCACACCGACGAGCATCCCTATTACCTAGAGGCCTAGTGGCGAGTTGCTTCCTTAGTTGTTCCGCAACATCTAGTGTCTGTCCTTTACATTCAACTCTGTCTATTTCTATATCACACAATTTCTAGAGTTTTGTATAATCTATTAGAGCTCATACACTTGTGACACCAGGTCTTGACACACTTTAGTAGACCTGTGATTTTTGACTATTACTATGCTTATGATTGCACTCAACTAGTTTCCTTATATTTTTTTAAATCTTCTATTTATTAAATATTTAAATTAAGGAAAGTTTAATTACGTGGAAATCTAGTAAAATGGGAAATTACGTGGTTAGTTCTCTGTTGGCTTGCCTAGCGGCGGCGCTGGGCCATTACGACCTATAAAAGAATTGGGTCGATACAACATGGTATCAGAGCACTAGATTCACGTAGGTTTCACAAGTTACGAGCAGGCCTAATAGAGTCTTGTGGATCGGTGCGGAGATGTCCGTACTTATCTTCGAGAGGTTATACGATGGTAGGAAACTACTCTTTCTTTGTCTCATATGGTGTAGTTGATGTGGTACTAAGTATCATTATCTTATTCTCTCACAGTCGGTGAGAACGCGCACAACTAATATTCCAGATCAAGGAGTAGGTGAGCCCCATGTTTCTAGAGGTCGAGGAAGAGGCCAGGGGAGGGCTCCATCACGTGGTAGAGGACGAGACATCCCAGACTTGCTCTAGCTATGTGACTTGCGGATGCAGTAGAGGATCCCATTATTGAGGATCAGGGCTAGGTACCTATAGCAGAGCTAGCCCCAGTTGATTTCATGTCTGCATCGAGATTCTAGGAGGTCATGGGTCGTATGCTACGGTTCATGGATACTATGACTCAGTCTAGTTTATTTCAAGTGGACCCAATCACATATCAGGTGGGAGGGGGAGCACAAACCCCTATTTCTTAGGCTCTAGGGTATGGATCTGTCATATATTAGACCCCGGGCGCACTACCCTTGGGAAGAGCTAGCCAGGTGCAGCAGTCATGACTGAGCCCAGACCAGCTGCGGCCGATGAGCCGCAAAAGCTATTGGACAGATGGACTAGACTTCCTCCTCATGTATTTGGAGGTGAGAGGCATGAGAACCCTCAAGAATTCATTGATTGGTGTAGGGACATACTGCACAACATGAGGAAATTGGAGTCCCACAGGGTAGAATTTGCTACTTTACAACTAGAGGGCAGGGCCCGTAGATGGTGGCAGTCCTACCTTCTTGGAAGACCAGCAGATATTCCTCCCATGACTTGAGACAGGTTCACCCGTATCTTTCTGGATAGGTATATCCCACCCTTCCAGAGAGAAGAGCTGTAATTTAAGTTTTAGCAGCACCAGCAGGGTCAGATGTTTGTGACCGATTATTAGGCGAGATTCTCTAAGTTCTATTGCCATGCACATATGATACTTTCTACTGAAGCAGAGAGAGTGTGGAGGTTTGTTGCAAATTTACACACTGGTATCCAGGCCACTAATCTTGAGAGTTTGAGATGCGACTTCTTATGAACTAGTTGTGGAGATAGCTCAGAGGATCAAGGGTGTGCGTCAACGTAGCCGAGAGCAGGATACGAGAGATAAGTGTTTTCGATATTCTGGAGAGTTCAGAGGTGCCCCGGCTGGGGTAGAGGTCAGTTCGTGAGGGGTTAGTCCAGAAAGAACACATATCTAGCATCGCCGCCTCTTCAGGGTGCTCTAGTGCCACCCTACTTCAGAGCCATGCCAGAGGGTTCCTACCGTCTACCAGCTATTCACGGTTCTTCCAGTAGGTATTCAAGCCATCAAGGTCAGACTTTAGGACAACATTCCACCGTACCGAAAGGGTTGTTTCGAGTGCGGGGATCTAAGTCATGTGCGGAGGTTCTGCCCTAGGCTTCAGGGCAAGGTAATGCAGCAGGGTCAGCAACCTATGATTACAGCACCAGTAGTCCCATCGGTCATCCGTCCGCCCAAAGCCTGAGGGCCGGTTGGTAGGGGCCGTCCTAAAGGTGGAGGCTAGCTAGGTGGAGGCCAGTCAGGTGGCTCTCCAGCTAGGTTCTATGCTTTTCCGGCTGGACCAGATGCAATGGCCTCAGATGCCATGATCACATGTATTATTTCTATCTGCTGTAGGGATGTTTCAATACTATTTCATCTAGGGTCCATATATTCCTATGTCTCATCTCTCTTTTCTCATTTCCTGGGTGTTTCTCGTGAGTCCCTGGGTGCTCCTGTTTATGTGTCCACTCCTCTAGTTGATTCTGTTGTTGTGGATCAGATCTATCGGTCATGTGTTGTTACATTCTTTGGTTATGAGACTAGGGCGGATCTTCTATTTCTTGATATGACCGACTTTTAGGTCATCCTTGGTATGGACCGGTTGTCTCTATATCACGACACCCTTGATTGCTATGCCAAGACTATTACCTTTGCGATGCAGAGTTTCCTATATTGGAGTTGAAGGGTTCGTCTATCAGCACACCTAGTCAGATCATCTATTTTATGAAGGCTCGACACATGGTCGAGAAGGGTTATTTGTCTTATCTAGCTTATTTTTGGCATACTACCATAGAGACTCCGGTGATTGATTCAACGCTCATAGTCTAGGAGTTATCCAATGTGTTTCCTTCTTATCTTCCAGACATGCCAATAGATTATGATATTGATTTCTGTATTGATTTGGCTCACGGTACTCAACCTATCTCTTCCCCACCGTACTGCATGGCTCAGAAAGAGTTGAAGGAGCAGTATGAGTAGTTGCTAGCAAAGGGATTCCTCAGACTGAGTGTATCACTTTGTGGTGCGCATTGTGAAGAAGAAAGATGGGACTATGCGGATGTGCATTGATTACTGCCAGTTGAACAAACTTACCATTATGAACAAGTACCTGTTACCGCGTATCGATGTTTTGTTTGACCAGTTGCAGGGTACCAGGATGTTCTCTAAGATCGACTTCAGATCGCGGTACCATCATCTGAAGATTCGGGATTTTGATGTTCCAAAGACTGCTTTCCAGACCGGATATGCCATTATGTGTTTCTGGTGATGTCCTTTGGTTTGGTTAACTCCTTGGCGACGTTTATGGATTTGATTAATCGAGTTTTCAGGTCATATATTGATTCATTTGTCATTTCCTTCATTGATGACATTCTTATTTACTCGCGCAACATGGAGGAGCACGAGCAACATTTGAATCCGGTGCTTCAGACCTTGCAGGAACAAAATCTTTATGCTAAGTTTACCAAGTGTGAGTTTGGTTGGATTCTATGGCATTCTTGGATCATGTTGTATTGGCTGAGGGTATTAAGGTAGATCTCAAGAAGATCGAGGCAGTTTAGAGTTGGCCTCGCCTATTACGGAGACGGAGATCAGGAGCTTCTTGGGGTTAGTTGGTTAATAGAACTGGTTTGTGGATGGCTTCTAATCTATTGCATCACCTTTGACTAGATTGACCCATAAGGGTGCTCAATTCCGTTTGTCTGATGATGATGAAGTGAGCTTTCAGAAGCTCAAGACAGCTTTGACTACGGCACCAACTCTAGTGTTGCCATCCGGTTCAGGGATGTATATTGTGTATTGCGATGCTTAACGAGTTGGTTTGGGTTGTGTATTGATGTAGGATGAGCGATTTATTGCATATTCTTTGCGTCGACTGAAGCCCCATGAGAAAATTTACCTTGTACATGATTTGGAGTTGGTCGGGATTGTTCATGCTATTAAGATTTGGAGGCATTATCTTTACGGGGTGCCTGTGGGGTTTATACCAATCATCGCAACTTTCAACATTTGTTCAAGTTGAGGGATCTCAATTTGACGCAGTGCCGGTGGATTAATTTATTGATGGATTATGATATTACTTTCCACTATCATCCGGTCAAGGTGAATGTAGTTGGATATGCCTTGAGTAGAAAGACGGAGAGCATGGTTAGTTTGGCATTAAAAAATTTCAACTGAGGAGAGGCCATTAGCCATGGAAATTCGATCATTGGCTAACAGACTTGTGAGGTTGGATATTTTATAGGCCAACCGAGTTCTTGCATGCGGCGTTGCACTGTCTTCACTATCCGAGTCGATCAAGGATCGCCAGTTTGATAATCTGCACAAGTTGGTTCTTAGAGAAACGGTGCTACAGGGTGGTTCCAAGGAGGGTACTATCACTGAGGATGGTGTTTTGCGACTCTAAGTTCGCCTATATGTTCATAATGTTGATGGCTTGAAGGAGAAGATACTAGAGGAGGCACATAGTTCTCAATATTCTATTCATCCAGGTTCTACGAAGATATACCGCGACCTAAGGCAGCATTATTGGTGGCAGCGGATGAAGAAGGACATAGTTGAGTATGTCACGAGGTGTCTAAATTGTCAGCATGTTAAGTATGAGCATCAGAGGCTAGGTGGCCTACTCCAGCAGATGACTATACTTGAGTGGAAATGGGAGCGCATTACTATGGACTTCGTAGTTGGATTGCCATGAACCTTGCAAATGTTTGATACATTTGGGGTCATTGTGGACAGGTTGACCATTCGGCATACTTAATTCCGGTCGTGACCACGTATTATTTAGAGAGACTGCCCCAGATTTACATTCTGAAGATTGTTCGGTTGCATGGTGTCCTATTTTCATCATATCAGATAGAAGGCCTCAATTTAGTTTGCAATGCGGGATATCCTTTCATCTGTAGATCGACGGGCAGTCGGAGGTGACAGTTTGGATCTTGGAGAGAGTGATTCTCTTTGAAGGGCACTGGGATTGATTCTTGCCTTTGACTGAGTTTGCTTACAACAACAGTTATCAATCCATCATTGAAATAGCTCCATCTGAAGCTTTATATGGTCGACGATGTCATTCTCCCATCAGATGGTTTGATCCCGACGAGGCTAAGTTATATGGTGTTGATTTGGTGAAGGATGCCTTGGAAAAGGTAAAGTTGATTCAGGAGCAACTTTGCACTGCACAGTCCGGACAAAGGAGTTAGCGGATCAGAAGCCGCGTGATTTATTATTCATGGTGGGCGAGAAAGTTCTATTGAAAGTCTATCTGATGAAGGGGATCATGAGGTTCGTAAAGAAGGTTAAGTTGAGCCTAAGATTTATATATCCATTTGAGGTGTTGAGAGGAGTTGAGGAGGTTTCATATGAGCTTGCCTAGCCTCCAAGTCTATCGAGAGTTCATCCATTTTTTCACGTGTCTGTGTTACGGAGGTATCATGCCGACATGTCACATATGTTAGACTTCAGCATGATTAAGTTAGATGAGAGCCTGGGTTATGAGGAGGAGCCAATTGCCATTTCTTATAGGCAGGTTCGCCAGTTGAGGTCCAATAAAATTTATGCGGTTAAGGTTCAGTGGAGGAGTTAACCAGTCGAGGAGGTGACATGGGAGACCTAGGAGGACATGCACAGTAGATATCCACACTTATTCGGCACTCCAAGTATGGTTCTAAGCGCGTTTGAGGATGAACGTTTGTTTAAGAGGCGAAGAATGTAAAGATCTCACTGGTTGTTTTGCTTTATAGAACTGTATTACCCTTATTAAGACCGTATGTATGTTTTTTTACTATTTTATGACTTGCGTGATGGTTAGTTCGGGATTTGGAAAGGCTCGGGCTAAAATCAGAAGACTTGGTTTCTTAATGTTGGCTAAATAAGGCAAACTTTGACTTTAGTCAATTTTTTTAGTAAACAACCTCAGAATTAGGATTTTGACGGTTCCAATAGGTTCGTATGATGATTTCGATCTTGGGTGTATGTTCGGATCGGGTTTTGGATGACCCGACAGCGTTTCAGCGCTATAATAGTGAAAATTGGCATATGGAAGATTTAATGTTCTTTAAATTTGGTTCGGAATAGGTCTTGGTGTCATCGAGGTCCGTTTGGGGTTCTGAGCCTAGGAATAGTTATGTATGGTGATTTAGGACTTTCACGCAAGTTCGTTCAGTTTGAGGTGTGATTCTTAGTTTTGATGTTGTTTTATGCGTTCTAAGGGTTCGAGCAAGTTCGTTTTATGATTTCAAACTTGTTGGTGAGTTTGGGCGGGGCCTCGGGTGTTAATCCGACTTGGCGCAGAGTTCATATGGACTTGGAAGAGGGCTATGAGAAGGTGCAAGATCGCAGAAGCGAGCCAACAACCGCAGAAGAAGCCCAACATAGGCAGCCCCGAAATCACAGATGTGAACATGGTGGGCGCAGGTGCAGCTCGTATGCCGCAGCAGCGGCATCGCAGAAGCGAGTAATTATTCCGCAAATACGGATTTAGGCCAGCCAAGGGAGGACAACATATGCGATGAGATTTCCGTAGATACGGCCAATGAACCGCATATGCGGAAAAACTGCTAGGTAGAACCTTCCTTTAAGTCGACACTTAAGCATTTTCGGTTCTTTTATTGCATTCCTTGGGCGATTTGGGAGATCTTAGAGTGGGGGTTTTCACCTAGCACTTTTATGTAAGTAATTTCTATACAATGGAGATTGTAGTACATTGTGTATTAGCCTTATTATAACGTTTAAGCCAAGATTCTTATAAAGTATCCTCTCTTCTTGTGGCGCGGGCTAAACACCTCAGTAGTATTATAGATGCATCTATGGATCTTGTCGCACGCCCCTCGACACTATACACGTTATTCTGGATCGGGCCGCATGACCTCGGTATAAATCGTGCTTAATGCTACTCGGAGCATAATCATACTTGATATTATTTTGTGTCTTGTGAGGTTACAATTACTAATGACACGAAATTTACTTAGAATTCATTTATTTGTGAAAGAATTATTTTTTTCCCTCTTACTAATTAGTTATTATTATAATTCACATAATCCTTGTTCATTTAGAATTTCTGTATTTATATTGTTAGCCCATAGTAAATGTCAAAGTTGACCCCTCGTCACTACTTCTTCGAGGTTAGACTTGATACTTACTAGATTCATGTTTTGTTTGTACTCACGTTACATTTCTGCACTGACCGTGTAGGATCGGAGTCAGGTGCATCTGGCGATCAAACCGACGCGCATCCCCGTTACCCGAAGGCCTAGTGGTGAGCTACTTCCCGAGCCGTTCCCCAGCACCTAGCGTCTCTCCTTTACATCCATTTCTGTCTATTTCTATATTAGACATTAGCTAGAAGTTTGTATAATCTATTAATGCTCATACACTTTTCATAACATGTATTGGCACACACTAGTAGACTTGTGGTTTTGGACTATTACTATGGTTATGATTGCACTCAACTGCTTTCGTTTTATTTATTTAAATATGTAGTTTCTTAAATCTTTTAATTAAGGAAAGTTTAATTATGTGGAAATCTTGTCAAAAAGAGAAATTATGTGGTTAGTTCACTGTTGGCTTGCCTAGCAGTGGCGTTGGGCGCCATCACAGCCTACCTATAAGAGAATTGGGTCATGAAAATACTTGTAGGTTTTGATTAAGATATAACGGTAGCATAACGAATGGATCTGTCTCGGATAACGACATACGTTGAAAGTGTGAGGAATCATTAGCAAGAATACGTCAAATCAGTAGAAGATATACCAAGCTCGATTGTGTATCTTTGAGAAGGAGGGTAGAGTCCAAGTGATGGCATGACTATGTGTCACGACCCCAAATCAAAAAGGTCCGTGATGGAGCCTATCATGAAACTAGGCTATCCCTCAAATACAATGACATCAACATTTTTCCGTTTTATAGAAATATACTCTCAAATTCTAACAAAATTCACTTATTAAGGCAAGCTCAACAAGAATAATAATCCAAAACGGTCAAAATCTAATACCGACCCAGACTTCTGGAGTCAACTGTCATGAGCATCTAAGACGATAAATACAATGTATAAGAAAGTGACTTTGCTACTAACATAAGTCCAAAATATGAAAAATCTATGAACTGGGGAAAGGAAAGGAGGTGAGTTGGGGACGCTGAGCAGCTACCTCAATCCTCGAAAAAACTTCAAGCATGTAATAAATCAACTAGCGAGTTGGTCCGGTACCTGGATCTTCACACAGAGGTGCAGGGACTAACGTGAGTACGTCAACTCAGTAAGTAACCAAAGTAACTAAATACTTGAGTGCAGTGACGAGCATTTATAAATCATAATTTCATAAAAATAGTAATTCAACTTTTATTAGAAGGCTCAGTATAAAGAAGAGTGAGAAAAACAATAAAATTCACAATGTATCGGCCTTTCAGGCACAGTATCACTTATAACAAGGTCTCTCAGTGACTCATGACTCCACTATCAGTGTTCCGTGCTCACACTAAGCACTCTCACTCAACCAGTACTAGATATCCACACAACTGTTGCGACGTGCAACATGATCCACCTAAAATATGTTGCGGCGTGCAGCCCGATCCGAATAACATATGTTGCGGCGTGCAGCCCGATCCAATATATATATATATATAGTCGACTGAGCTCACTGGGGGTGTACAGAATCTGGAGGGGCTCCTACAGCCCAAGCACTATGTTGTTGCCGCGTGCAGCCCGATCCAATATACATATGCTGCGGCGCAGCCCTGTCCATATAATATCTGTTGCGGCGTGCAGCCCGATCCAAAACTATCCTCAAAATCTCGGCTCTTGGCCTCACTCCATCATCCTCTCAATCCACTCGGGAAACTCATCTCAACATCACGGGACTCGGCCCAAAATACCTCACAGTACTCTAAAATAGTGTAATAACAGTGAAAATAGCAACAAGTAGTAAGCATGACTGAGTTCACAATTTATTTACTAACATAGTGTGAGAATAGTGTAAAAATACCCCTGAGGGTTTAAACAGATTGGCACAAGGCCCCAAACATGGCTTACTACCCATAAATAAGTATAAGGCTCTAAAATACTGGATATCTCATGGTTTCAAATTAATTATAAGGCTTAATAGTCTCTACGGGACGGACCAAGTCACGATACCTATCGGTGCATGCCCACATGTTCGTCACCAAGCATGGGTGTCACCTCATTTACCAGAACAATACAAAACACTGGAGTTTTATACCCTCAAGTCTAGAGTTACAATCGTTACTTTCCTCAAAACGGCCCGAAAACTACTCTGTGATGCTCTTGCCCCTCGAATTGGCTCCCAAATGCTCCGAGTCTATCAAAATCAGATCAATAACGTCAAAATATGCTAGGGAGACGAAACCCAATCGAAAACTATCAAAATTAGGCACAATTCCCGAAATTGGCCAAACCCGACCCCCAGGCCCACGTCTCGAAATTCGATAAAATTTACACCACAAGAATTCTCATCCTCCCACTAGTCTATACATACCAAGAACACAAAAATCAGACTCCAAACGACCCCTCAAATTCCCATTTTAAGTCTCCAAATTCCCATGCCCTAACTTCCCCAATTTGTGTTTAATTTCATGTGAAATTGCTTAGAAATCAATATATTATCGATTTATGAAGTCAATAATATTACCTCAAAGTGATTCCCCTTTGATTCCCTCAAAAATATCTCTCAAAAGCTTCAATCCCGTCCAAAAATGGTGAAAAAGTGGTTAAGGGTCGCGGATGGGGCTTTTTAAATACACTGCCCAGCACTCAGGTTTCCTTCAGTGCGTTCGCGTCACTAGGGACGCATTTGCGAAGCATTGGGAAAACCTACTCTACGTGTTCGGTACTTCCACACGCGTTTGCACAGAGCAAACGGCAGACCACCCGACGCGCCTAAACACATGTGTGGTCGCACCAGGCCTCACGGGTTCGCATTGTTTCCCCATTCCCTCACTTCGCGATCGCGGCCCCACATTGGCGATCATATAGAAAAAATCCTGCTGCCTCACAAACGAGCCTATGCGATTGCATACAATTCCCCGCGATCGCATAGGAGAAAACCAGACCTGAAAACACTAGGAAAAACTGCAACTTCCTAACATCTGAACTTGGTCTGTTCACCTCCTGAAACACACCCGAGGCCCCCAGGACCCCAACCAAACATACCAACACATACCATAACCCCATTCAAACTTAGTCAAGCCTTCGAAACACCAAAAACAACGCAAAAACACCAAAATCACATCAAATTCGAGCCTATCAACTTTGAAATTTCTAAATTTCACCAAGAATGCCGAAACCATCCAAAACACATTCGATTGACCTCAAAATTTGCACACATGTCCAAAATGACATACGAACCTGTTCCAACTTTCGGAATTCCATTCCGACCCCGATAGTCTATTTTCCACTGCCGACCGGAAATTGCCAAAACCCAACTTTCGCCAATTCAAGCCTAATTCTACACCGGACATCAAAACTACATTCCGAACACACTCCTAAGTCCCAAATCACCTAACGAATCTATCCAAGCCATAAAATTCACATTCCGGGGTTGTTTACCAAGAAGTCAACTCCCAGTTGACTTTTCTAACTATAAGGCTACTTAAAGAGACTAAGTGTCTCAATCCTCACTACGACCACTCTGAACCCTAACCAACCGACCCCGACACATCATAAAAATACCAAGCAAAGAATGACAAGAGAGAAACAAGAATAACGGGGCTAATTCCACGGAATGACCGGCCGGGTTGTTACATTCTCCCCCTCTTAAACAAACGTTCGTCCTCGAACGGGTCTAGAAACATACCGAGAGTCTCAAACAAGTGAGGATATATGCTCCGCATCTCCCGGTTGGTCTCCCAAGTGGCCTCCTCCACTGGCTGCCCTCTCCACTGAACCTTTACTGAAGCTATATCCTTAGACCTCAACTTCCTCACCTGACGACCCAAAATAGCCACTAGCTCTACCTCATATGACATATGACCCTCCAGCTGCACTGTGCTGAAGTCTAAAACATGAGATCGGTCACCAATATACTTCCGGAGCATCGAAACATGGAACACCGGATGAACACTCGATAAGTTGTATGGCAAAGCAAGTCTATAAGACACCTCTCCAATCTTATGAATCACCTCAAAAGGCCCAATGAATCGGGGACTCAACTTTCCCCTCTTTCCGAACCTCATAACACCCTTCATGGGTGACACCTTCAGCATTACCTTCTCTCCATCCATGAAATATACATCCCGGACCTTTCGGTTCGCATAACTCTTCTGCCTAGACTACGCAGTGCGAAGCCGCTCCTGAATCAACTTCACCTTATCCAACGCATCCTGAACCAACTTTGTGCCCAATAGCCTAGCCTCACCCGGTTCAAACCAACCAACTAGAGATCTACACCTCCCACCATATAAAGCCTCATAAGGATTTATCTGGATACTGGACTGATAGTTATTATTATATGCAAACTCCGTGAGTGGAAGAAACTGGAACCATAAACCCCCAAAAGCAATGACACGGGAACGCAACAAGTCCTCCAAAATCTGAATAGTACGCTCTGACTGCCCGTCGATCTGAGGATGAAACGTTGTGCTCAACTCAACATGAGTACCCAACTCTCTTTGCACGACTCTCCAAAACTGATATGTGAACTGAGTACCTCTGTCGGAAATGATAGAAACTGGAACCCCATGCAATCGGACAATCTCCCTGATGTAAATCTCGGCTAACCGCTCCGAAGAATATGTAATACTAACAGGAATGAAGTGCGCGGACTTGGTCAGCTGATCCACAATAACCCATATAGCATCAAATCTCCTCGAAGTCCGTGAGAACCCAACTACAAAGTCCATGGTGATCCGCTCCCATTTCCACTCCGGAATATCTAACCTCTGAAGCAATCCACCTGACCTTTGGTGCTCATACTTGACCTGCTGGCAGTTGAGACACCAAGCTACAAACTCAACAATATACTTTTTCATCCGCCTCCACCAATAATTCTATCTCAGATCCTGGTACATCTTGGCGGCACCCGGATTGATGGAATACCGCGAGCTATGAGCCTCCGCTAAAATCAACTCTCGAAGGCCATCCACATTGGGTACACAAATCTGAACATGCATCCTCATGACCCCATCATCACCAATAGCCACATCTCTGGCATCACCTCAAAGGACCCTATCCCGAAGAACAAGCAAGTGTGGGTCATCATACTGGCGTGCTCTAATATGATCATAAAGGGAAGATCTAGAAGCTACACAAGCTAATACCCGCGGGGGCCCTCACAAATCCAATCTCACCCACTGACCTGCTAAATCCTTAACATCAAGTGCTAAAGGTCGCTTTGCTGCTGGAAGGTAGGCTAGACTCCCCAAACTCTCTGCTCTGCGACTCAGGGCATCGCCCACTACATTGGCTTTCCCCGGATGATATAGAATAGTGAGGTCATAATCCTTGAGAAGCTCCAACCACCTCTTCTGACGCAAATTTAGATTCTTCTGCTTAAGCAAATATTGCAACCAACGATGATCAGTGAAAATCTCACAATGCACTCCATACAAATAATGGAGCCAAATCTTCAAGACGTGAACAATGGTTGTTAACTCAAGATCGTGCACTGGATAATTCTTCTCGTGCACCTTCAATTGTCTAGACGCGTAGGCAATAACCCTACCTTCCTTCATCAATACCGCTCAAAGACCAACTCTCGAGGCATCACAGAAGACTGTATAAGAACCTAAACCTGTAGGCAAAACCAACACCGGAGCTGTTGTAAAAGCTGAATCGAGCTTCTGAAAGCTCTCCTAACACTCTTCAGTCCACCTGAATTGAGCACCCTTCTCGGTCAGTCTGGTCATAGGTGTTGCAATAGATGAAAATCCCTCTACAAAACGGCGATAGTAACATGCCAACCCAAAGAAACTACAGATCTCCGTGGCTGATGACAGTCTAGGCCAACTTTGTACCGCCTCCACCTTCTTCGGATCTACCTTGATCCCATCACAAGATACCACATGGCCCAAATATTCCACTGAATCAAGCCAAAATTCACACTTCGCAAATTACGCATACAACTTCTTCTCCCTCAGAGTCTGAAGCACAACTCTCAAATGCTGCTCATGATCCTCCCGAGGTCGGGAATATACCAAGATATCATCAATAAACACGATGAAGAAAGAGTCAAGGTAAGGCCGGAACACACTGTGCATCAAGTGCATGGAGGTTGTTGGGGCATTGGTCAACCCAAATGACATGATAAGAAACTCAATGACCATATCTAGTCTTGAAAGTAGTCTTCGGGATGTCAGAGTCCCGAATCTTCAGCTGATGGTACCCGGATCTCAAGTCAATCTTAGAGAACACTCTGGCTCCCTGAAGCTGGTCAAACAAATCATCAATACGAGGAAAAGGATACAGATTCTTCACTGTAACCTTGTTTAGTTGCCGATAATCAATACACATTTGCATAGAACCATCCTTCTTCTTCACAAACAACATCGGTGCACCCCAAGGTGACACACTAGGCCGAACGAACCACTTATCTAGGAGTTCTTGAAGTTGTTCTTTCAATTCCTTCAAATCCACTGGTGCCATACGATATGGAGGAATAGGGATAGGCTGAGTGCCTGGCATCAAGTCAATACCAAAATCTATATCCCTGTCAGGTGGCATGCCTGGCAGGTCTACAGGAAACACGTCCGAAAAATCACGGACCATAGGAACAGAATCAACAGGGGGATTCTCACTACTAACATCCCTCACAAAAGTCAAATACGATAAACATCCCTTCTCAACCATACGTTGAGCCTTCAGGTAAGAAATCACCCTGCTAGGCACATACTCAGTAGAACCTCTCCACTCAACTCTCGGAACTCCGGGAATAGCCAAGGTCAAGGTCTTAGCGTGACAATCAAGAATAGCATGACATGGAGATAGCCAATTCATGCCCAGTATCACATCAAACTCAACCATGCTGAGTAATAGTAGGTCAACACGGGTCTCCAGACCCCCAATAGATATCACAGACGATCGATACACACAGTCTAAAACAATATTATCATCGATCGTAGTCGACACATGAACAGAGGTAACTAAAGATTCACGGGGCATATCCAGGAAATGTGTAAAATAAGACGATATGTATGAATATGTAGAACCAGGGTCAAATACGGCTAAAGCATCTAGGTGATAGACTAATATAATACCTGTGATCACTGCATCGGAGGCCATAGCATTTGTCCTGGTTGGAAGTGCATGGATACGGTCTTGACCTCCACCCGCTCGACCTCCCCCTCTAGGGCGGCCTCTAGCTGAATGAATCCCACCCCTAGTTGCCTGGGTGGGTGGTGAAGTAACTGGAGCTGAAGTCGAAGGATGGCTCCTCAACTGACATGGACCTCAAAGAATATGAGGACACTGCCTACTCATATGCCCAAACTCTCTGCACTCATAGCAAGTCCATGTTGCAGGAGACTAGGACTGAGGGGAACCCCTGGAACCAGAAGAACCATGCATGGAGGAGCTCTAAATAGGCGGTGCCCGAGATGAACTCTGAGCTGGGAGGGCACTGAATGACGAACAACCTGGATGAGAATTGCGGGGACCCTGCCCTGAAGATGCGCCACTATAAGCTGGGCGAACTGGATGAGGAGGCCTAGATGGGCAGCCCCTACTGTGATGAAACTGCCCTCTAAAAGGAGTACCACTGAAACTTCCAGATCCATAAGGCCTCTTGGCCTCCCTCTCCTCTCGCTCCTGGCGGCGAACTGACTTTATATCTCGAGCAATGTCAACAACCTGCTCGAAGGTAGCACTTGATACCCTCTCCCTAGTCTTAAAAATGCGGAGCTGATAAGTGAGGCCATCCACGAACCTCCTGATCCTCTCCCTATCAGTAGGGACTAACTCAGTAGCATGACGAGCCAACTCTGAAAACCGCATCTCATACAGTGTCAGTGATAGCTCTCCTTGACGCAGCTGCTCAAACTGCCTACGTTACTCCTTCCTGTGAGACTGGGGAACATACTTCTCCAAAACGATAGTGGAGAACTGCTTCCAAGTGAGGGGTGATACACCAACAGGCCTACGCCTCTCAAAAGACTCCCACCAACTGAAGGGAGCCTCAAAAAACTGAAAAGTAGCAAACGAGACCCTATTAGTCTCTAGAATCCCTGCTGTACGTAGTATCCTCTAACACTTATACAGAAAACCCTGGGCATCCTCGCCCTCAGTACCGCTAAACGTCAAAGGATGAAGTCTACTATACATCTCCAGCCTGCGATGCTCATCCTCTAGAATAGCTGGAACCATGAAGTCCTAAACTGGAACAACCGGCTGGGCTGGAACTGCCCCCGGTGTCTGAAGGCCATGTACAACTTGCTCAGGTGTCCGAGAAGCTGGAGTCTAAGTGCCTCCCTCGGCCTGAGATGTAGCGGCAGTAGTAGACACAGCAACTGCCTGAGCAAGGCTAGTACATACTGTCAAGATCTGAGACAGGGTCTCCTGAATACCCTGAATAACAATGGGCATTGTCGGTGCCTGATCCTGTCCCGCTGGAATATCTACGGTGGGAACCTGATCCTGAATAGTAAGGGGATACACTGGTACTGCCCCGACTACTGCAGGGGCTGGTCCCCTACCTCTACCACGGCCTCGACCGCAGCCTCAACCTCTCGCTGGTCTAGCTGGTATATGGTCACCCTGATCAGTAGCGCATTTCCTCACCATCTGTGAGAGAATGAAACAACATAAGTTTATATTTCAAGAATCAATAGAATGGCATGAGAGAATTCAAGAAAATGAGATGTTTCCTAAGAGTTATGTAACCTCTCAAAGATAAGTACAGACGTCTCCGTACCGATCCGCAAGACTCTACTAAACTTGTTCATGACCATTGAGTCCTATGTAACCTAGTGCTCTGATACCAACTTGTCACGACCCCAAATCAAAAAGGTCTGTGATGGCGCCTATCATGAAACAAGGCTAGCCCTCTAATACAATGAAATCAACATTTTTCCGTTTTATAGAAATATAGTCTCTAATTCTAACAAAATTCACTCTTTAAGACAAGCTCAGCAAGAATAATAATCCAAAACGATCAAAATCTAGTACTGACCCAGACCTCTGGAGTCAACTATCATGAGCATCTAAGACGATAAATGCAACGTAGGAGAAAGTGACTTTGCTACTAACATAAGTCCAAAGTATGAAAAATCTATGAGCTGGGAAAGGAAAGGATGTGAGCTGGGGACGCTGAGCAGCTACCTCGATCCTCGAACAAACTCCAAGCACGTAAGAAATCAACTAGCGAGCTGGTCCAGTACCTGGATCTGCACACAGAGGTGTAGGGAGTAGCGTGAGTATGCCAACTTAGTAAGTAACCAAAGTAAATAAATACTTGAGTGCAGTAACGAGCATTTATAAATCATAATTTCATAAAAATAGTAATTCAACTTTTATTAGAAGGCTTAGTATAAAGAAGAGTGAGAAAAACAATAAAATGCACAATGTATCGGCCTTACAGGCACAATATCACTCATAACAAGGTCTCTCCATTTCTCGTGACTCCACTATCAGTGTTCCACGCTCACACTAAGTACTCTCACTCAACAAGTATCAGATATCAACACAACTATTGCGGCGAGCAGCCCTGTCCACCTAAAATATGTTGTGGCGTGCAGCCCTATATATATATATATATATATATATATATACGACTGTGCTCAATGGGGGTGTACAGACTCCGGAGGGGCTCCTACAGCCTAAGCACTATGCTGGTGAGGCGTGCAGACCGATCCAATATATAAATATCTGATGGCTCTTTTCCATTGCAATGTATTGTAAAAATATAAATGTAGGGTCTATGTAGTGGTAAAAAAATACGTGGCCCTTATTTTTTGAGAAAAAAATAACTGTAAAATATGGAAAACATGTGGTTAAAAGTGAAACAAGGTAATGTCATATCAAGTCACATAATTTTTCAAGTTGCGTCATAGGTAATGAAATATTACTTGAAGCTTGCATAAATTTTTGAAGTAGAGGGATCTTAATTTGAGGCAACGCAGGTGGCTTGATTTAATGAAGGAATATGATATTACCGTCATTTATCATCCGGGCAAGGCGAATGTTGTTGCAGGTGCCTTTAGCAGAATGGCCGAAAGTATGGGTAGTTTGACATTCACTGCAACAGAGGAGAGGCCATTGGCTTTGGACATTCAGACATTGGCTAACAGACTTGTGAGGTTGGATATTTTAGTGCCTAGTTGAGTTCTTTAATGTGTTGTGGCTCATAATGAATTATTTGATCGGATCAAGGCTCGTTAGTACGATAATCCGATCATGGTTACTATCGGTGAGGACGGTGTTTTGCGACTCTAGGGTCACTTATGAGTTCCTAATGTTGATGGCTTGAGGGAGAAAATTTTATGAGGCACACAGTTCTCGGTATTATTTTCACACATGTGCTACGAAGATGTATCTCGACCTGACGCAACATTATTGCCAGCAGGTTAAGTATAAGCACCAGAGGCCAGGTGGCCTACTTCAGCAGATGGTTATACCATAGTGGAAATGGGAGCGCATCACTATGGACTTCGTAGTTGGGTTGTCGGGAAAGTTTTGAAAGTTTGATGCCCTTTGGGTCATTATCATCAAGTGATAACTACATACTCTTTAGAGAGATTGGCTCAGGTTTACATTCAGAAGATTATCTACTTACACGGTGTGCCTGTTTCAATCAATTTAGATAGATTCCATCAGTTCACTTCGCATTTCTGTAGAGCAGTACATAGAGAGTTGGGTACCCGGGTAGATCTTAGCACAACCTTTCATCCGCACACCCACAGGAATTGGGAGCGGACAGTTCAGATCCGGGATGATATTCTCAAAGCATGTGTGATTGACTTTGGAGGGTAGTGGGATCGATTCATGCCTCTAGCTGAGTTTGCTTATAACAATTGTTACCAGTCCAACATCGAGAAGGCTCCATTTGAGGATTTATATGGTCGGCATAGTCTCTTGCCCATCGGATGGTTTGAGCCCGACCAAGCTAGGTTATATGGCACTCACTTAGTGCAGGATACCTTGGAGAAGGTAAAGTTGATTCATGAGAGACTTTGCACAGCACACTCCTGACATAAATGTTATGCGGATTAGAATGCATTTTGTATCACTTTTCAGTTAATGTAAAGGTGTTTCTTTTGATTATACGTTTCTTATGTGAGGTCACCGTTGGTACTGTTATGAGTTATGTTACGTCGTTGGATTGTGTATATATTTGTAGGATGTGTTTCTGGGGCACTCTGACAGGTGGATAGGCCTAGTTACAAAGGAAACTCTGGCGAAATATTTTGAAAATTTAGGGAGTTAGTCAAAGTTGGGGATGTTGGGTGTGTGGTATGAATACTGAGCTGCATAAGTTGCTAACAATGGACCTTGACCCTCATACGAGGATGAATGATCTTAAGTGTGGGAGGATGTAAGGCCCGTAAAAATTTTCCTAAAAACCCGGATTCCGTGATGCCGAAGTAGGTGTAGTGGCTAATAGTAGCAGCCTTTTTGGAAAATTTTGAGGTTATTTCGCATCCAATTATGTGACCGCATAACCGTTCGTGCCGCACTTTGGCTGCATAACCATCATTTGACCTTTGCAGAGGGAAGTTCTCCGATGCATTATGCGGCCGCAGAATAGGCTTGCGGGTCACATAACGGTCGCAGAGTGAAGCAGGCAAGCCTAGTTCCCATGGCCATTTTGCACAGTCATTTTGAAGACTGCAGAATCATTATGCAGTTGCATATGCGACCGTAGAACCTGCTCTAGAGCTTCATTGTTTTGGGGTTTTAAGCCCGACACTATTCTATTAAAACCCATACCTTAGACCATTTTGAGCTTATTTTTATGATGCCTTTAATGAGAAAGAGAGAGAAAGGCCTAGAGGGAGAAGGCGATCTTTATAAAAAAAAATTCTTCAATTCTTGCTTAAATCTTGAAGATTATCAAGAGAGACACCTAGGTCGTTGTCCTAATAGGTAATATTCTATCACCCAAGCTCTTAATTTCAAAATGCAACTACAATGGGCCATTAGTAAGGTAGTTCATAGGGATGGGAATGCTTACCTTGCATGCATGTATTCTTAAGGTATGTGGGGAGGCTATGACTAAAAGATAGAAACGTATGGGGTGTGGGATGGTGAAGTCTTTAATAAAAGGGCCGTGAAACCTTAATACACATATAGTGCTTGATACAATGCTCAAGTGAGCTAGAATTACGATCGTTTTCCTAATATTGGGTTCAATTTTTCTATATTGCTAAAATAGATTGAAGTTTCTAATATTCCGTAATATCTTAGAGTTTTAAGAAGTTCAATTGATGTATGTTGGCTAAACCCCTCTTCTTAGAATTTAATACAATGGTATTCATGCAATCGATATGAGTCCCAAATTGAACGTCCTAAAAGTTGTTATCCCGAATGCTCTTGCTTGAAGTTAGATGAGTAAAATGTATTCCCATGCTTTCATCATGTTATCTCGTCATCCGAGGAAATGTTCAAAACATAGAACATGTGCTAAAAATTCCTAGACTTCAAGTCAAATTCGATTAAAGACTGTTATGCCAAATTGTTTGAAAAGCCTTTATGTGCCTTAAATTCTAACATGTGAAATCAAATGTCTTGAATGACAAACCGTTTTGTTGTGGATGATGATGAGAATGTTGGAATTTGGAAAAGAAACCAAATCATTTAATACGGCCAAGCGCCAAGAATAACTTTATAATTGGGGTCACTCGTGTCAATGTATTCAAAATATGGGAAAGAAAAATGAAATTGTAAATATTGTTGATGTCTCAAATGAGGTGGCTTAGACAATCGGGCCGAGATCGAACTCAGTGTAAGAACACGGTGGTATTGTGGATGGAATTGTGAATATGATTGATGTCTCAAATGATATGGATTAGCCGATCGGGTCAAGATCGTACCCCGCGTAAGAACATAGTGGTATTGTGGATCGTGGCATATTGGCATTAAAAACAACCTAACCTAATAATGTGGAAATTGACTTGAAAATCAAAGTGATCCTTCACTTGATGTTTTAGTGTTATTCACCACTCATATTGCTTTCTTGATTGTTTACCTTGTATTCCCGTTCATTTTATTTAGATGGTGTTTAGTTTACATTCTAGTACTATTCGACAGTACTAACGTCCCTTTTTTCCATGGGCGCTGCATCTTTAAATAAAAGCAGGTGGTTTCATATCAGACAATGTTGATCAGAGATAGTGCTGCATCCTCTTCTCAGCGGACTCGGTGAGCCCCATTTCATTCCGGGGTCATATATTATATCTTTTATTTATATTGTTGTCACTTTTTCAGGTATAGCCGGGGCCTTGTTTCCGACAACATCTTTACACTCTTTTGTATCTTTAGAGGCTCCATAGACATTATGTAGGTTATATATGTGTGATAGAAAGGTCAAACGGATTATGTTGTGTTTTCGTCTCTTGTTCCACTTAATCATAAACTGTATGTATTTTGAACCTAAACAATGATGTAGCAAAATGAAATGATTTTGTAATGTTTATATATATATATATATATGGTCCTTCTACTATTTTGTTATTGAACACATGCCTTCTCTTATCATAAGTGAGTTGGGTAGAAAGTGTCTCACAGGCTTGCTCGACCGGGTCTACTCGGTTGAGCGCCGGTCGTGTTCCCTGAGGGTGGAGCGTAAAAAACATGGTATCAACGCCTAAGGATTTAAAGTGTCCTAGGATGTCTCAGAGCCGTGTCTAGTAGAGTCTTTCTTATCGGTGTGTTGTCGACCACATCTATAAGGTGGAGGCTACTTGGACATTTAGGAAAAATAACCTTCTTTGGTATTCTGGATCGCGCAATGAAATTAATTGTGCAGTTGTTCCTCCTCTAACTCGTGAATTCCTTTAACTTTCAGTATATAGCACCTAACAAGAGAGAAAGAACTGCTCAAGGAGCTAATTCTGCCTCAGGAGTGGCAGTTGACCCTTTAATTTATGATGCGCGTGAAAACCTAAGGGGTGAGGATAATCCCCTGACATATTCACTGCCTGATTCCACTACACCTGGCCAGGCCACACCAGTCCCTACCCCTACTAAGGGTGCAACGGTTTCTCCACCTGAAATTTCGATTCCACCTCAAGCCTCAACTTCTGGTTCTGGTATTTCTTATGGGGATCTTAAGGGATCTATTCAGATGCTGACTCATATAGTGGCTTCTCAAGCCCAAAGATTTAATGATGCACCCACATCATCTTTCCAACAAAGGGATTCTACTTGTTCTAGGGTGAACAGGTTTCTGCAATTGGATCCTTCGATGTTCGCGGGTGCTAATCCCGAGGAGGACCCACAGTACCTCATTGATGTGATGCATAAGACTCTTCGTGTAATGCTCTCTACTGAGACGGAGGGAGAAGCACCTACCGCCTGAAAGGGTGGCATATTTCTGACTTGAGTTGTGGGAGGACTCTTGAGAGGATGGTAGCCCTCCATCAAGGTGGAGTGAGTTTGATGATGCCTTTATAGGCCATTTCTTGCCTATCGAGACTAGGGCAGCCCATGCCGTAGAGTTTGAAAATCTTAAGAAAGGGAGTAAGAGTGTGTGGGAGTATCACATGAAGTTCGCGTGCCTGTAAAAATATGCTATTGACATGATTCCCACCTTGGAGGCCAGAGTGTGTCGGTTTGTGCAGGGTCTTATCGCTTTGGTTATTAATGGGGTTGTCTTAGCTGCCTTAAATTCTGATATGAATATGGGAAGATTGTGGCATTTGCTCAAACTACAGATACCCGCGAGTTGAAGAACAAGATGGAGAGAGAGGGTAACAGTAAGTCCCAATCCGCAGGCAACCCTGGAGAATAATTTGGTGGGGGGAGATTAGCTTTTAGGGGAAGGTCATCAAGGCCATCCCAATCTTATGCTCAATCTTAAGCTAGTGCTCCGTCAGCGGGGCACAGTCAGCAGCAGGGGAGTCGCTTCACTCATGAGCCCATATACACTCGAGTCTGTGCGAGTTGTGAATGAATTTCAAAAGGTCTTCCTTGACGAGCACCCTAGGATTTCGCCAGACAATGAGATTGATTTTGGGATTGATGTGATGCCAGGCACGCAGCCTATATCTATTCCTACCTATATGATGGCAACAACATAATTTAAGGAACTGAAGAAGCAATTGAAGGATTTGTTAGAATAGGCTTTCATTCGACTGAGTGTGTCGCCATGGGGCGCACCGGTTCTCTTTGTGAGGAAGAAAGATGGATCGATGAGGATGTGTATTGACAAACGGCATCTCAACAAAGTCACAAAAAAAAAGTACCCATTACCACGAATAGATGATTTGTTTGATCAGTTACAGGGTGTTAGATACTTCTCCAAAATTGATTTATGATCCGGGTATCACCAATTGAATATCAGGAAACATGATATTCCGAAAATAGCTTTCAGAACCCGGTATGGGAACTTTGAATTGCTGGTAATGTTTTTCGGGGTAACAAATGCCTCGGCAGCTTTCATGGATATGATGAATCGGGTTATCAAGCCTTTCCTTGACTCCTTTGTTATAGTGTTCATCGACAATATACTTGTGTATTCACGAGGTCGAGAGGACCATGCCGATCATCTCAGGGAAGTGTAACAGACTTTTCATCAGCACCAACTGTACGCGAAATTTCAAAGTGTGAATATTTCTCGACTCTATCACATTCTTGGATCATGTTGTCTCAAGAGAAGGAATTAAGGTTGATACTCAAAAGATTTCAGCAGTAAAGAATTGGCCTAGACCTACAACGCCAACCGATATTCGCAGTTTCTTGTGCTTAGCAAGGTATTACAGGAAGTTTGTGGAGGGGTTCTCTACTCTTGCCTCTCCATTGACTATATTGACTCATAAAGCGGTTAAGTTCTAATGGTATGAAGCTTGTGAAAGGAGCTTGCAGGAGTTAAATCGAGATTGACTACGACGCTAGTGTTGACCCTGCCAGAGTGTATAGATGGGTTTGTTGTATATTGCGATGCTTCGAGGATTGGTCTTGAGTGTGTGTTAATGAAACATGGGAAGGTTATAGCTTATGCTTCTACGCAACTCAAGAATCATGAAAAGAACTATCCAACACATGACTCAGAACTTGCAGTGGTGGTTTTTGCATTGAAGATTTGGCGTCATTATTTGTATGAGGCCATGTGGAGGTATTCACAGACCACAAGAGTCTTTAATATATTTTCAAACAAAAGGAGCTAAATCTGAGGCAGAGAAGATGGCTTGAGTTACTCAAGGATAACGACATCAATATTGTGTATCACCTGAAGAAAGCCAATGTTGTGGCGGATGCTCTTAGCCGGAAATCTATGGGTGGTTTGGCCCACTTGGAGGCATTTCAAAGGCCATTGGACAGGGAGGTTCACCAGCTAGCTAGTTTGCAAGTTCGCCTCACGGACTCTAGTGAAGCAAGGGTAATTGTGCAAAATAGGGCTGAATCATCGCTTATTGTAGAAGTCAAAGAGAATAAATACAACGATCCATTATTGGTACAATTGAATGAGGGGATTCAAAAACATAAAATGATGGCTTTTACTCTTGGCATGGATGGTGGTACACTAAGGTACCTAGGGCGGCTATGTGTTCCAAATGTAGATGGTCTCCGAGAAAGAATCATGATCGAGGCTCATTCTTCTATATATCTGTGCACCCAATAGTATATCAAGGAAATAGTCAGGCTTCGTGGAACTCCAAATTCTATCATTTCTAATCGAGGGGCTCACTTTATAGCCAATTTTTGGAAGAAAGTTCAGCAAGGTTTGGGTACTCAGGTAAATCTTAGTACAACCTTCCATCCACAGACCTATGGGCAAGAATAACGGACTTTTCAGGCACTTGAGGACATGTTGCATGCTTGTGTTATTGACTTCACGGATAGCTGGGATGATGCGGGGTATTATGGGGTATTCTTGAAGGTTTCCCCGAAGAAGGGTATAATGCGGTTTGGAAGAAATGGGAAATTGAGTCAGAGGTATGCCGGGTCGTACAAAATCATTCAGAGAATTGGGCAGGTGGCGTACAAGCTTGAGCTACCACCCAAAATATCGTTAGTACACCCGATATTTCATGTGTCCATGTTGAAAAAAGTAGTTGTAGATCCGTCAGCTATTGTGCCGGTTGAGACCAATGAATTTAAAGAAAAAAAGTCATATGAACCAATTCCAGTTTCCATTATTGATAGACAAGTCCGAAAGTTGAGAAATAAAGAAATTTCCTCCGTGAAAGTGTTATGGCGAAACCAACAGGTTGAAGAGGCCACTTGGGAGGCCGAGGAGATGAAGAAGAAGTATCCTTACGTGTTTGAATAGTTGTGTAATCCTTTTTATGAACTTGTCGCCTATGCATTTTTATCACTTGTTCAGTTAATGTAAATGTGTTCATTTTGATTGTATGTTATTTACATGAGGCAATGTCTGGTACTATTATGAGTTATGTTACGTCGTTGGAATGTGTATATGTTTCTAGGATGTGTTTCTGGGGCTCTCTAACAGATGGATATGCCTAGTTACAAAGGAAACTCTAGCGAAATCTTATATAAATTTAGGGAGTTAGAAAAATTTGGGGCTTCTTGTGTGTGTTGACCCTCATTCGAATACGAACGATATTAAGTAGGGGAGGATGTAAGGCACCATAAGATGTTTCCTGAAAACCAGGATTCTGTGATGCCGAAGTAGGCATAGAGGCTAATAGTAGTAACCTTTTTGACAAATTTTGAGGTAAATTTCACGGCCAATTATGCGACCGCATAACCATCCTTGGACTTATGCGGAGGGAAAGTCTGTGGTGTATCATGCGACCGCAGAATAGGTCTGCGAACCGCATAACGGCCGCAGATAAAGCAGGTCAGCCTAGTTGCCAGGTCCATTTTTCACGGTCACATTGCGCACCGCAAAATCATTATGTGGTCGCATATATGCAACCGCAGAACGTGTTCCGGAGCTTCATTTTGGGGTGTCCCATTACGCACCGTAGAATCATTATGCGGTGGCATATGCAACCGTGAAACCTGTTCCGGAGCTTCATTTTTTGGGTTTTTAAACCCGACCCTATTCTCTTAGAACCCATACCTTAGACCATTTTGAGCTAATTTTCTAATGTCTTTAAAGTGAGTCAGAGAGTGTCCTAGAGGGAGAAAGTGATCTTCATCAAAAGTTTCTCTTCAAGTCTTTCTTAAACCTTGAAGATTATCAAGAGAGGCACCTAGGACTTGTTCCTAATAGGTAGGATTCTATCACCCAAACTCTTAATTTCAAAATTCAATTAGAAAGGGTCATTAGTAAGGTAGTTCATAGGGGTGGGAATGCTTACCTTGCATGCATGTATTCTCAAGGTACGTGGGGATGTTGTGAGTAAAATATTGAAAAGAATGGGGTGTGGGATGGTGATGTCTTTCGTAAAAGGGTCGTGCAGCCTTAATAAACACATAGTGTTTGATAAAATGCTCAAGTGAGATAGAATTATGATTGTTTTCCTAATTTGGGATCAATTTTGCTATATTGATAAAATAGATTGAAGTTGCTAATTATATGGAACATCTTAGATTTTTAAGAAGCTCAATTGAAGTATGTTGGCTAAACCCCTTTTCTTAGAATTGAATCCTATGGTATTCATGCAATGGATGTAAGTCTTAAATTGAATGTCCTAGAAATTGCTATCTCGAATGTGCTTGCTTGAAAATAGATGAGTAAAATGTATTCCCATGCTTTCATCATGTTATCTCGTCATCTGAGAAAATGTTCAAAACTTAGAATATGTGCTAAAAATGCCTAGATTTCAAGTCAAATTCGATTAAAGATTGTTATGCAAAATTGTGTGAAAAGCCTATATGTGACTTAAATTCTAAATTGCTCACATGTGAAATCAAAAGTCTTGAATGCCAAATCGCGTTGTTTTTTATGATGATAAAAATGTGGAAAGTGTAAATGGACCTAAATCATGAAATACAGCCAAGCGCCACGAATAACATTATAATTGGGGCCACTCGTGCCAATTTATCGAAAAGATGGGAATGAAATATGACATTTTGAATATGGTTGTTGTCTCAAATGAGATGCCTTAGTTGATCAGGCCGAGATCGGACTCCGTGTAAGAACACGATGGTATTGTGGATGAAATTGTGAATATGGTTGATGTCTCCAATGAGATGGATTAGCCGATCGGGCCGAGATCGGAATTCGTGTAAGAACACGATGGTATTGTGGATCGTGGTATATTGGCACTAAAAACCACCCAACCTAATAAAGTCGAAATTGACCTGAAAATCTAAGTGATCCTTAACTTGGTGCTTTAGTGCTATTTACCACTCATATTGCTTTATTGAATGTTTCCCTTGTATTGCTAATCATTTTATTGAGATGGTGTTTAGTTTTGATACTATTACTATTCGACAATACTAACGTCCCTTTTGCCGGGGGCGCACCATCTTTCAATGGATGTAGATGGTTCCATAGAAGACAATGGTGATCACAGATCCTCTTCTAAGCGGAGTCGGTGAGCCCCATCTCATTCCGGGGTCATGTATTATAGCTTTTGTTTATATTGTTGTCACTTTTTGAGGTATAGTCTGGCCTTGTTGCCGGCACCATCTTTACACTCTTTTGTGTCTTTAGAGTCTCTGTAGACATTATGTTGGTTGTATATGGGTGCTAGAAAGGTCAAACGGATAATGTTGTGTTTTATACTCTTATTCCACTCAACCATAAAATGTATTTATTTTGAAACCTAACAATGATGTAGCAAACTGAAATGATTTAGTAATGTTTATATATATATATGGTCCTTCTAGTGTTTAGTTAATGAAGACATGCCTTCTCTTATCATAGAAAAGTTGAGTAGAAAGTGTCTAACAGGCTTTCTTGACCGAGTCCACTCGGTTGAGCGCCAGTCGCGTCCCCGAGGTTGGGGCGTGACAAACTTGGTATCAAAGACTTAGGACTTAAAGTGTCCTAGGATGTGTCGGAGCCGTGTCTAGTAGAGTCCATCTTATCGGTGTTTTGTCGACCACATCTATAAGTTGGAGGCTACTTTGACATTTAGGAACAATAACCTTCTTTGATATTCTGGATCGTGCGATGAAACTAATTGTGAAACTGTTCCTCCTCTAACTCGTGTGTTCCTTTAACTTTCAGTATATGGAACCTAAGAAGAGAGTAAGAATTGGCCAAGGAGCCAATGCTTCCTCAGGAGTGGTAGTTGACCCTTTAATTGATGATGCGGGTGAATACCCGAGGGGTGCGGATAATCCCCCGACTGCTTCACTACCTTGTTCCACTCAGTCCTAAAATGCATGTATTTTGAAACATAACAATGATGTAGCAAAATGAAATGATTTAGTAATGTTTATATATATATATATATATATATATATATATATATATATATATATATATATATATATATATATATATATATATATATATATATATATATATATATAGTAGAAGGAATATTTAGTTAATATATATAGAAGGACTATATATATATAGTAGAAGGACTATATATTTAGTTAATTCGAACATTCCTTCTCTTATCATAGGCGAGTTGGGTAGAAAGTGTCTAGTAAGCTTGCTCTATCGGGTCCCCTCGGTTGAGCTTCGGTCGCGCTCCTCGAGGTTGGGGCGTGACAAATATATTCCACCATATCAAAAGGAAAAGTTATGGGGTCAGTTCGAGCTGGTCTAGTAGGGTCAGATGTCTGTGACCGATTATGAGGCGAGATTCTCTAAGATGTCTCGCCATGAACTTATGATACTCCCCACCAATGCAGACAGGATACAAAGGTTTATTGCGGGCTTGCACTATGGTATCCAGGTTACTATGGCCTGAGAGATTTAGATGGGGACTCCTTACGCACAGGTTGTGGAGATAGCTCGGAGGATCTAAGGTATCTGTCAGTAGGGCCGAGAGCATGCATCGAGGGACAAGCAACCTCATTTTCCTAAAGGGTTAAGTGGTGGTTCTTAGGGGGCACGTCTCAGTTTGATAGGGGACAGTCTAGCAGGCCCACGTATTCCGCACCGCCACCTTCTCGAGGTGCTCTTATGCGACCCTATTTTAGCGCCACTCCAGGGAGCTCTTACCGTCTACCAGCTATTCAAGGTTCTTCTTGTGGGTGTTCAGGTCCCAAGGGTCAGACTTAGGGTCAGGAGGTTGCTATGAGTGCAGGGAGCTTGGTAATCTGAGGAGATTCTGCCCCAGGCTTCGGGGAAAGGCACTACAACAGGGCCACCAACCCATGATCACCGCACCAGCTGCCGCACCAACCGTCCGGCCAACCAGAGGTTGAGGGCGAGGGCAGGTGGGTATGGGTTGCCTTATAGGTGGAAGTCATTCATGTGGCACTCCAGCTAGGTTCTATGCTTTTCTAGCCAGACTAGATGCATTAGCCTCAGATGTTGTGATCACATGTACTATTTATGTGTGTGGTAAGGATGCTTAGGTAAACTTTATCCAAGGTCTACGTATTCATATGCTTCATATCTATTTTCTCATTATATGGGTGTCTCTCATGAGTCTTTGGGTACTACTTTATATGTGTCAACGCCAGTGGGCGATTCTGTTTTCTCTTGAGCTCTTAGGGGTCACGAAGGGCTCTCCTCGGGGTCATAAAGGGGACTGGTGGTGGAGTGGAGAGGTTAAAGTGGAAGCTAAGAAAGCTACTTATTTGAAGCTAGTAGAGAGTACAAACGAGGAGGAAAAAAAGGACTTATCAGGAGTGGTACAAAAAGGCAAAGAAAGAGGCAAAGTTAGCATTTACGTCGGCTAAAAATGCGACGTTTGCTCGTTGGTCCGAGGAGCTCGAGGGAAAAGGCGGGGACAAGATGTTGTACCGGTTGGCCAAGGCGAAGGAGAGGAAAGACCGCGATTTAGACCAAGAAAAGTGCATCGACGACGAGAATGGCAAAGTGTTGATGGACGAGGCACTCATTAGGAGAAGATGACAGACATACTTCCATAAACTGTTGAATGAGGAGGGGGATAGACCCATTGTGGTGGGTGATTTGGAGAAATCCGAGAGTCGGCGGGACTTTGGGTACTGTAGGCGGATTACGATAGAGGAGGTGGAAGGGGAAATGCGTAAGATGTGCAGGGGCAGAGCGACGGGGCTAGACAAAATCCTGGTGGAATTCTGGAAGAGCGCGGGGTGGGCAAGTTTGGAGTGGCTCACTGAGCTGTTTAATGTTATTTTTAAGACAAAGAAGATGCCCGAAGAATGGAGGTGGAGTACGATGATTCCGCTTTACAAGAACAAGGGTGATATCCAAAATTGCAACAATTATAGGGGTATCAAGTTATTGAGTCACACTATGAAGGTTTGGAAGAGGGTGGTGGAGGCCAGGGTGAGGAGGTGCGTGTATATTTCCTAGAATCAGTTGGGATTCATGCCGGGACGTTCGACTACGGAAGCAATTCATCTGGTAAGGAGATTAGTGGAGTAGTATAGGGAGAGGAAAAAGGATTTGCATATGGTGTTTATTCACCTTGAGAAGGCATATGATAAAGTTTTGAGGGAGATCCTTTGGAGGTGTTTGGAGGTTAGTGGCGTTTCGGTGGCGTACATTAGGGTGATTAAGGACATTGTATGATGATGCTAATACTTGGGTTAGGATTGTGGGTGGTGACTCAAAGAATTTCTCTGTGGTGATGGGTTTGCACTAGGGATCGGCTCTTAGCACATTTTTATTTGCCTTGGCAATGGATGTACTGCCGTGTCACATCCCATGGGAGGTGCCTTGGTGCATGCTATTTGCCAATGATATAGTGTTGATTGACGAGACGCATAGCGGAGTTAACACGAGGTTGGAGGTTTGGAGACAGACCTTGGAGTCTAAAGGTTTCAAACTGAGTAATACCAAGACAGAAGTGGAGGCTCGCTTCCAGTGTTTTGCATGATAGGAATGTGCCGCTAAGACTTAAGGGTAAGTTTCATCGAGTGGTGGTTCGACCGGCTATGCTGTATAGGGTTGAGTGTTGGCCAGTCAAGAACTCCCACGTGCAGAAGATGAGAGTAGTAGAGATGAGGATGTTGAGATGGATGTGTGGGTGTACCAGGAAAGATAGGATTAAGAATGAAGTTATCTGGGACAGAGTGGGAATAGCCTTCGTGGAGGACAAGAGGCGGGAGTCGAGGCTGAGATTGATTGGACATGTTAAGAAAAGAAGCATTGATGCTCCTGTCAGGAGGTATGAGAGGTTGGCCATGGAGAGTTTGAGAAGAGGTCGAGGTAGGCCTAAGAAGTACTGGGGAGAGGTGACTAAGCAGGACATGGCGCTGCTTCAGCTCACTGAGGACATGACCGTTGATAGGAGGATGTGGAGGTCGAGGATTAAGGTAGAAGGTTAGTAAGTAGTTTATAGTTGTTCACCGATAGTCTTAGTATCATGCATGTCCCTTCATATTCTTATATTTTTATTACATTATGTGGTTTTGTTCCCCTCATGTATTGTATTCCCTATTGCTATTATTTGGTACTATTTATCATTTATATCTCCCTTTTCTTTTCTCTTCCATCTTTCTTCCTTCCTTGCTTTCCTCTTCTTCTTCTTGTCTTTCCTGAGCTGAGGGTCTACTGAAAACAGCCTCTCTGCATGTATTAGGTAGGGGTAAGGTTTGCGTAAAGACTACCCTCTCCAGACCCCACCTATTGGGATCAAACCGGGATTATTGTTGTTATGGCTATGAGATCAGAGTGGATCTTCTGTTGCTCCATATGACCAACTTTGAGGCCATCCTGGACATGGATTGGTTTTCCCCGTACCATACCATTATTGATTGCTATGCCAAGACTATTACCTTGGCAATGGTTGAGTTCCCTATATTAGAGTGGAGGGGTTCATCTATCAGTACATCAACATCTATTTCTTGAAGGCTCGACATATGGCCGAGAAGGGTTGTTTGGCTTATCTTGCTAATGTTTAGGATACTGTTGCAGAGACTCCCACAATTGATTCAGTGGGCGTGGTGCAAGTATTCTCTTATCTGTTTTCTTATAATCCACCGGGCATGCCACCAGATTGTTATATTGATTTCAGTTTTTTCATGAAGATATATACTAAGTTCGAGTAATGTGTTTACAAGTGTGTATCTAGTTTAATTAATAATGTACACTAGTTTGATTAGTTAATTTGATCATAAAAGCGTTTAAGATCCTACGTATTGATGCAACCTATGATCTATTAGGTTAAACACTTAGGTGTGTTTGGTATAATGGAAAATATTTTTTCGTGGAAGAAAATATTTTCTTGGAAAATAAGTAGTAAACTTATTCATTTTTCGGTGTTTGGTATGCAAAACAAAGAAAATATTTTTTTAAGAGTATTCATAAATAATTTTGATACAATAAACATGAAGTCATAAACTTTCGAACCAATAACTTTCCGAACCCACAAATTTCATAAACTTTTGAACCGCAAAACTTTCGAAACCGCGAAATTTCGAACCGGTAAACTTTATAATTTCTAAATCCGTAACCTTCGAAACACATAAACCTCCGAACTCATAACTTTGAAACTTGTAAAATTGTGAACTTGTAAACCGAAAGATGAAAAAANTACAAAGATAGTTATTAAATCGTTAGCACCGCATAAAAACATTCCCCCTAGAGTAGCTGTTAATACGAATAAGAGAAACTCTGTTATAGCCATTTCTGTACATTCAATGTACTCTACGGATAGAGGAATACATAGAGTTGAACATAGTAAAATAAGAAATTGAAAGATTTCGTTGAAATTGTTCGTTTGGAAATTTCCCGAAAAGCTAATCATAGGTTCTTCTCTCCATCGGAACAATAGGGCCGTTATGCTCATTACTAAACTTGTTGAAGAGATGAAATATAACCAAGGTATATCTTTTTGATCAGAGGTTGAATCGATCATCAGAAGAAGAATTAGGCCAAAAATTAGGATACATTCTGGGAAAATCAAACTTCCATCGAAGAGAAGCAAATGAAAGGCTTTCATAAAAATTCTCGTAGAATCGAGAATGAAGTTTTCATTCTGTACATGCCAGATCATGAATTAGTAACTGCTTCCAATTTCCAAAAAAAAATTTCAATTGTGTCGAACTTTCCATTTTTGAAATAATTACGGAATCTCCATGAATAGGATCAAACTTTATTCCATGGTATTTACATGAGGTTCCTCTTTAAGAAAGTCCCCGAGAGGGCTTAGTTGATCCATGATTTATGTTTCATCTTTCCTTTCCTTTTGAGGTGAATTGGTAAGGGTAAAAAATAGGGTGGGGAAGGTTCAGAAAGAATTTTGAAAAATATTTTCTTTCATACCAAACACACCCTTAAGGGAAAACCAGTCATTAGCTTAAGCATGCTATTCTAAGCGTGATCAACCAATCACATAGAAATGAACACATAAACAAGGACAACGACTAACTAATATTTTACTATACTTGTGATTTGAGTACATCCTAGAATAAGAAGTGTGAAATGGGGCTAATGGGAGAATCTGAGTACATCTCCAAACATTGTCTTTCAAAAACAACTATGTATGATAGTACTTCGAAAGCCAAGAGAAGAAAAATTGTTAGTAAACTAAGATGATGTAAAAAACAAACTAATAAAGTGACATGTTTTTTAAATGGTATTTTTTAAATGTTTCTGGAAAATTGCTCTTTAAAATGATTTGAAAATATTTTTATTTTTGAAAGGATGTTTAAAACCATTTTTGGAAAAATGTTTTTAGAAAATAATTTAAAAATAATACAGGAGGCTTCGATGTATTTTTATTATCGTCTAGACATTAGTACGAGAATCGCCTTGGTTGAGACTAAGGTAGTTAATCGTGTCGTTGTACAAGGGTTATTGGAATCGCCTTCTCGTCTATCATTTGTGATAAGTTATTGACATCGCCTCTTTATTTCGGGCCCATTCCGGAGGGTCATTCAGGTGTCACGACTTCAAAAATTTAAAGATTATTTTTTCATCGGCATATAACACAACATTGTTCAAACAACATACAAAATATTTGAAACGAAATAACTGTAAACAATGCCAAAATGGCATAACAAAAGTCCAAAATTCCAAAAGCACACTTCCAATGTTTTAAAATGGAAAACCTCAAAGAAGATTGATGAATTGAATTCTTTAAAAACCTAAAATGGGTCTGAATAGGCATGTTTTTATAAAAGAAAAGGTTTGGTAGAACTTAAAAATTAATCCAAAATAAGAGAGTAACTTTAGACATAGATGATCCAATCCGCGATGACTTGCTGGCGATGAACTCCAGCTAAGTCAACCATGTTAATAAGACAAACATAAATTTTTCTAAGTTGACTCGTTCGCAATAGTAATAGGGTAAAATTCGTGAAATAGTTCCAAAAGGGGTCTAGAAGGCAAAGAAGGACGAACGTTATCAGTGGCGAAGAAGCGACCCGCAGGAGCAGGGTTTGCCGCTGATCGGCGATGATTAGAGAAGGAAGTGAGATCTCCAACCTCCCCCTTTTATTTTTCTTGATATATGTATTGTATGTAAATATCAATAAAATGCGAAAGAAATAAAGTATGGTCGCCGGAGAAATTTTCCTGCCAGATAGAGAAAGATGGCAGTTGGGGTGGTAGCCTGACGTGATAGGATGCCATCCATCGCCGATGGTTAAATCTGGAAGGTGGCACAATGGCGACAAGGAGGAAAGCGGTCGCTTCTCTCAAGTTGAGATAGAGTAGAGGGATGGGAAGTAAATGTGTGAGGCTGGCGGCTGGTTGTGTAAGCAATGACGGGTAGGGCTGCTAGGTCGAAGATAAATGTGAGGGAAGACATCATAAATTAGGGTTTTATCCGATGGGTATTGTGTTTTACAGTGTAATGTAAAAATATAAATGTGGGTGTGTGTAGTGTTAAAAACATACGTGGCTCTTCTTTTTTCTAAAAAACTAAATAAAAATATGGAAAATATGTGGGTAAAAGTAAAATAAGGTCATGCCAAAACAAGTCACATCACTTGTCAAGTCGCGCCATATGCAATGTCATATCAGATGGTGCATTGAATTTGATCGGACTCGACCCGTATTTAAAAATGAATTCTGCCGACTTCCATTTATTAGTAGACTGTTCTTTAAATTAGAAAATAATTTTTTAATTGGAAGATATGGTTTTATTTATTGGAATGCTAACTACTAAAATAATATAGAAGTAATTATTTTTATTTTAGAGGGACAATGATTTATAGACAACAATAACAATAACCTAGTAAAATTTTATCTGTGGGGTCTAGGGAGAGTAGAGTGTACGCAGACCTTACCTCTATCCCGGAGGAGGTAAATAGGCTGTTTCAGGGAGACCCTCGGGTCAGAGAAAATAAATTTGTGACAAAAAAACCCAAAAACTAATATTATCAACGTGAGAGACAGCAAATAAATAGAAAAGTAGTAACACCAATATTATGCAAAAGTGCGAAACATAACATAAATTGCTAACACGGCTAGACAAAACTCTATCATACTCGTCGGTATATAGAGAGAAACCGGACAAAGAGGAAAACTGCTCGACTACCCCTTAACCAACAAGCCTAATGCTCGACCTCCACACCTTCCTATCAAGAGCCATGTCCTCGGAAATCTGGAGTTGCGTCATGTCCTGTCTGATCACCCCGACCCAATACTTCTTAGGCCACCCTCTACCTCTTCTCGTACCTACCAGTGCCAACCGCTCACACCTCCTAAACGAGACATCTAGACTTCTCCTTTGCACGTGTCCGAACCATCTAAGCCACGCTTCACGCATCTTCTCGTCCACCGGAGCCACACCTACTCTCTACCGAATATCTTCATTCCTAATCTTATCCAGCCTTGTGTGCCCACACATCCATCGCAACATCCTCATTTTTCTACTTTCATCTTCTGGATATATGAATTCTTGACTCGACAACACTCAACCCCATACAACATGGTCGGTCTAACCACCGCTCTATAGAACTTACCTTTGTTGGTGGCACATTCTTGTCAAACAGGACTTCTGACGCTCACCTCTCTTTCATCCACCCAACCCCAATACGGTGCGTAACATCCCTATCGACTTCCCCATCTCCCTGGATAATTGACCCTAAGTACTTAAAACATACTATCTTGAGGATGACCTGTGAGTCAAGCCTGACTTCCACATCTGTTTCCCCCCGTCACGTCGTTGAACTTACATTCCACATATTCCATCTTATTCCTAATCAACTTGAAACCTTTAGACTCCAAGGCCTGCTTCCATACCTCCAGTCTCCCATTAACACCGCATCGTGCCTCATCAATCTGAACTGTATCATCAGCCAACAACATACATCATGGCACCTCCTTAGATATGGTGTGTCAGTGCGTCCATTGCCAGGGCAAATAAGAACGGGTTGAGCGCAAATCCTTGGTGTAACCCCATAACCATTGGAAAAGGCTCTGAGTCACGTCCCACAGTCCTAATCCAGGTCATAGCTCCATTATACATATCCTTTATCGCCCTAATGTAAGGCACTGACACACCTTTCACCTCTAGACATCTCCAAAGGACGTCCATGAAGACCTTGTCAAACGCCTTCTCTAGGTCAATAAACTCCATATGCAAATCCCTCTTCCTATTCATGTATTGTTCCGCCAACCTCCTGATAAGGTGGATAGCTTCCGTAGTAGAATGACCTGGCATGAACCAAACTGGTAATCTGATATAGACACCGCCCTCCTTATCCTGCCTTCCACCACCCTGTCCCAAACATTCATGGTCTGACTTAGTCACTTGATACACCTATAGGTTTTAGAGTTTTGGATATAACCTTTTTTTCTTGTACACTATAACAATTGTATTCAACCGCGATTCATTAGGCATCCTCTTCTTTCTAAAGATAACATTAAACAACCCAGCCAACCACTCCAAGCATGCTCTACCTGCATATCTACAAAACTCCATTGGAATCTCGTCTAAACCGGTCCCTTTGCCCCGACTCATCTCACCCAACGCACCCATTACCTCCTCAACCTTAATGCGCCTACAATACCTAAATTCGTGGTTGCTCTCGAAGTTCCCCAATTGTCCTAACACAATGTTTCCATCCCCCTCTTTGTTCAGAAGTTTATGAAAGTATGACTTCTATCTTTGCCTAATTTTGGCCTCTTCCACCAATACTCGACCGTCCTCGTCTTTGATGCACCTCACTTGATCCTGGTCGCGAGCCTTCTTCTCTCTCGCTTTGGACAATCGAAATAACTTCTTGTCCCCACATGTGCCCCCAAGTTCCTCATACAACAGACCAAATGCAGCAGTGTTAGCCTCTGTGACCGCTAATTTCTCCTCCTCTCTTGCCTCCTTATTTCTTTCTCTGTTCTCTCTCCTCGTATCCTCGTCAGTGCTCTCTACTAACTTAATGAAAGCCGCTTTTGTGGCTTCAACTTTACCTTGGACGACGTCATTCAACCACCAGTCGCCTCGGTGCCTGCCAGAGTAACCTTTCGAAACTCCCAACACCTCTCTCGCTGCTTCCCTGATACATTCTGTCGGCGTTGTCCACACATCTCTAACATCCCCACCACTCTTCCAGGCACCCATAGTCGTCAGCCTCCCCTCCAACTCCCGCGCATTATCCTTAGACAAAGCTCCCTACCTGATCATCGACTGACCCCGTAAAAACCTCTTTTTCCTCTTCATCAAGATACCGACGTCCATCAACAGGAGCCTATGTTGAGTCGCAAGGTTCTCACTCAGGTTCATCTTACAATCCTCGTACAACCCCCTATCGCACCTCCTGAAGAGGAGATAGTCAATCTGAGTCTAGCCACCATACTCCGAAAAGTAACCAAATGTTCCTCCCTCTTTGGAAACATAGAGTTTACGATCACCAACTCACAAGCTCTAGTGAAATCTAACAGTGAGGTACCACTCCCGCTCCTATCACCAAAGTCAAAGCACCTCATCATAGCCACCAACAGACGACCCAATATGACCATTGAAATCCCCTCATATGAATAACTTCTCCATAAGCGGAATACCCCACACCACCTCATCCAGTGCCTCCTAGAAGCGCCTTTTAACCTCCTCGCCAAAGCCTGTTTGCGGCGCGTAAGCGCTAATGACATCAGAGTGTTCCCTCCAACTACTACCTTAATAGCCATCAATCTGTCATTCACCCGCCTAACCTCTACCACCGACTCAGAGCTCCCTATCCACCAAAATGCCACTCTGTTCTTGCCCTTCACGACTCCGAAAAACCACAATTTATACCCGCCTGCATCCCTCGCCTTCGATCCTACCCACCTAGTCTCCTACACATACGCTATATTGACCCTCTTCTTTTGGAGAATCTTCGCCAGCTCTATAGACTTACCCGTCAACGTCACTATATTCCACGATCCAATTCTCAACCTACAGGCGACCTCGTTCTCTTTACCCCCCCCTTTGGTCCCCGTCCCACCCCCTTACCCTTGCCCTACCCCCTCCCCTCCACCCGACCTCCCCGAGGACATGACCCTACTCTACCATTACAAACCACAGTGTCACGACCCGAAATCCCACCTTCGGGCCATGACTGCATCTAACGTTGAACCCGCTAAACAAGCCAACGTTTGAACTAAATAAACTCATTAACAACTAAAATGAACAGGATGACAAGGGCAGCTATAATTAACAATATGAAAATTAACAAATTACAAAAATAATATAGCAAGCTTCGAAGTAAAACCCATAAATATAACCCAGAACTGGTGTCACATACTCACGAACTGTCTATGAGATTACTAAATATAGTGGTCTGAAAATAAGTACATATGACTGTCTTTGAAACTATAAGATAAGACAGAGCTGAAAGTGAAGGGTAGAAAGGGACGCCAAGGCCCACGAACGTCTGCGGGTCTACCTCGATGTCTCCTGTAGGAACTGGTGGAATGCTCCGACCATCAGCGACCATCGGGCCCGGCTGCGTAGTCTACACAACATAAAGAAGTGCAGGTGTAGCATCAGTACAACCGACCCCATGTACTGAGTAAGTGCCGAGCCTAACCTCGGCGAAGTAGTGACGAGTCTAGGACCGACAACATGTATACATACCTGTGCAATTCTATATAATAACAGGAAAATATCGACGGAAATAAGCAAGTAAAAACAGATACGGGGAGAAACATGCTGGGGATAAGAGGGGCAAAAATTACTAGCATAGTGGAACAGGGTAACAACTGAAATGTAACAGTAAAGCAGGAATTTAACGCCTCAGAATAGATAATGAACAACACAAGGCACGGCATGTCCCCTCGTGCATCACCTCACAAATTACTCAACACGGAATGTCCCCTTGTGCGATAAGCAATAACAATCATCACGACATGTCCCCTCGTGTGATAAATAATAAACAATCAGCACGACATGTCCCCTCGTGCGATAAATAATAAAAAAGCAACACGGCATGTCCCCTCGTGTGATAAATAATAAACAATCAGCACGACATGTCCCCTCGTGCGATAAATAATAAAAAAGCAACACGGCATGTCCCCTCGTGTGATAAATAATAAACAACCAACACGGCATGTCCCCTCATGTGATAAATAATAAACAATCAGCACGGCATGTCGCCTCGTGCGATAAATAATAAACAATCCACACGGCATTTCCCCTCGTGTGATAAATAATAAACAATCAACACGACATGTCCCCTCGTGTGATAAATAATAAACAATCAGCACGGCATGTCCCCTCGTGCGATAAATAATAAACAATCAACACGGCATGTCCCCTCGTGTGATAAATAACAAACAATCAGCAATATAATGTGCAACTACCAATAAAAAATCACAAGTGTACAGAAATACTCAATAAAATTCTATCGTCCCGACAAGGGATTCAGCTATAACCAATCTCGCTCAGAATTACAATTTCAACAGTAAAAGCTTCAACTGAACAATTAATCAATAATTTCCCACGTCATGAGACAACGTCAATGTATCACTCCTAAATCACCAATTATTCATAGTACAGAGAATATCAAGAACACGGTACAATTCATCACAATTGACTCACGAGAATGCTTGACCGCAACATATAAGCACTCGTCACCCCGCCTATACGTTGGACATGAATTACACATAGCAAATAAGGCTCTATACCTAATCCCTCAAGCTAAGGTTAGGCCAAACACTTACCTCGGCTCCAAAATGCAAGTCAAGCCTTTCCTCTCGAATCCAACTCTGAATCGATAATATCTAGACACAATTGAGTTATTAACATCAATAGTTACTCAATAAACCAATTCCAAAGCCTAATTATACATTTTCTATTATTCTTCAAAAAATACTAAAATTCGACCCCGGGCCCGCATGCTCGAATCCCGAAAATTCTCGGAGGAATCACTCACCCATAGCCTAAGGATCATTAATATGATGTTTTTACTTGAATTCATAGCATTAAACGGACAATATGCCAATTTCTTAAGAGCCCTAAATTTCTACCCAATTCTTGATTTTCCATTAATCTAGTGGGTAATCCCATTAATTATTCATGCATGAAACTAGTATTAGGAAGGAATTAACTTACCTTAACAGTAGCTAGGTCGTGGTGTGCTCCTCCCAAGCTCACAAGTCTCTAATGGGGTTTTTGGTATGAAGGAAATGAAGAAATCCCGAGTTTTGACATTTAAATACAGGCTGCCTACAGGGGATTCCGCACCTGCGACCCTGGGACCGCACCTGCGAGGAAAAGGCCGCACCTGCGGAAAATGCGCACCTGCGGCTGGGCAACCGCACTTGCGGTCACACCAGCTACAGCTGCACCAACAGTGTTTTTAGCTGGTTTTTGGCCTCGTGCGGGGTCCGGGAGGCACCTGGGCCCACCCGAGCCCCCCCCAAATATACCAACAAGTCCCGAATCATAATACGGACTCGCTCGAGCCTTCGGAACACCCAAAACAACGCTAAATCTCAAAATCACACCCCAAAAACCCCTAAAACCATAACTTAAGAAGCTTCAAGTTCTTGATTTCTATAAACATGCGCCGGACCGACCTGTACGACTCAGAATGACATCAAATTTTGCAGACAAGTCATAAATGACATAACGGAACCATTCCCGAAATTCTGTTCGGACCTCGATAGCTTAAAATCACGTTCCAAACCAAATTTCAAATTTTATGAAAATCCTCAAAACTTCATTAACTCTCAATTTCTCATTTTTGATCTGAAACATGTCAAATCAAGCCCGTTCCTTACCAAATTTCATAGATAACTCAAATAACACATATTGAACCTGTTCTGGGCTCCAAAACCATAACACGGTCCCGGTAACGCAGGTTTCACATCGAGGTTCATTTTCATAGCCTTTATTATTTTTTAGAAAATAATTTTCTTTAAAAATTCATTTCTCAGACTTGGGTCCTCGGAATTCGATTCCGGGCATACGCCCAAGTCCCATATTTTCCTACGAACCTTCCGGGACCGTCAGGTCACGGGTCCGGGTCCATTTACTAAAAATGTTGACCAAAGTTAACTTTATTCAATTAATTCTCATAAATTCAACTCTTTATCAAGTTTCCACATAAAGGCTTCCCGGCTACGCACCCGAGTTGCGCACGCACATCGAGGTTAGATTAACAGAGGCTTTCGGGGCCTCGAAATACAGTCATAATTAAATTTACATAAGATGACCTTTTGGGTCATCACGATCTCCACCTCTAAAAGAAACGTTCGTCCTTTAACGGACATAAAAGGGTACCTGAATCGGGGAAAAGGTGGGGATATCGGTTCCGCATATCGGACTCGGACTCCCAAGTAGCTGCCTCAACAGGCTGACCTCTCCACTGAACACGAACCGAAGGATAACTCTTCGATCTCAACTGAGGAACCTGTCGAGCTAATATGGCTACTGGCTCCTCCTCAGACGATAAATCCTTGTCCAACTGGACACCGCTGAAATCAAGCACATGAGATGGATCCGCAATATACCTCCGGAGCATAGACACATGAAACACTGGGTGCACGACTGATAAACTCGGCGGCAAGGCAAGTCTGTAGGCCACATCTCCTACCTTATCCAAAATTTCAAATGGACCAATGTACCTAGGGCTCAACTTTCCCTTCTTCCCGAACCTCATCACGCCCTTCATAGGCGACACTCGAAGAAATACCAGGTCTCCTACCATACAGGCCAAATCTCGAACTCTACGATCCGCATAACTCTTCTGCCTGGACTGAGCTGTACGAAGTCTATCCTGAATAATCTTCACCTTGTCCAAGGCATCCTGGACTAACTCGGAACCCAACAATCTAGCCTCTCCCGGCTCAAACCATCCAACTGGAGACCGACACCGTCTACCATACAACGCCTCATACGGAGCCATCTGAATGCTCGACTGATAGCTGTTGTTGTAGGCAAACTCAGCTAAAGGCAAGAACTGGTCCCATGAACCACCAAAATCAATAACACAAGCCCGCAACATATCTTCCAAGATCTGAATAGTACGCTCGGACTGTCCATCCGTCTGAGGATGAAATGATGTGCTCAACTCAATCTGTGTGCCCAACTCTCGCTGAAATACTCTCCAGAAATGGGAGGTAAACTGAGTACCTCTGTCTGATATAATGGATAAGGGCACACTATGCAATCGAACAATCTCTCTCACATATATCCTTGCCAACTACTCCGCTGAATATGAAACTGATACCGGAATGAAGTGCGCTGACTTAGTCAGCCTATCCACCACAACCCAAACCGTATCAAACATCCTCTGAGTCCGTGGGAGTCCAACTACAAAGTCCATGGTGATACGCTCCCACTTCCACTCAGGAAGCTAAATTTGCTGCATCAAACAACCGGGTCTCTAGTGCTCGTACTTAACCTGCTGACAGTTCAAGCACCGAGCTACGTAAGCTATAATATCCTTCTTCATCCTCCGCCACCAATAATGATGTCGCAAGTCCTGGTTCATCTTTGCGGCGCCCGGATGGATGGAATACGGGAACTATGGGCCTCCTGTAGTATCAACTCAGGAATACCATCAACATCAGGTACACAAATACGGCTCTGCATCCGCAGAACTCCCTCATCATCAAAGTAACCTGCTTGGCACCTCCGTGCCGGACTGTATCTCTAAGAACACATAAATGACGATCATCATACTGCCTGGCCCGAATACGGTCATACAATGAAGAACGGGCCA